>CAVMKG010000576.1:52500-53532 GCA_963682025.1 Cordilura impudica
TTTTAATTTAATTTTTAATTTTTAATTTTTAATTTTTAATTTTTAATTTTTAATTTTTAATTTTTTAATTTTTAATTTTTAATTTTTAATTTTTAATTTTTAATTTTTAATTTTTAATTTTTAATTTTAATTTTTAATTTTTAATTTTTAATTTTTAATTTTTAATTTTTAATTTTTAATTTTTAATTTTTAATTTTTAATTTTTAATTTTTAATTTTTAATTTTTAATTTTTATTTTTAATTTTTATTTTTTAATTTTTAATTTTTAATTTTTAGTTTTTTAATTTTTAATTTTTAATTTTTAATTTTTAATTTTTAATTTTTAATTTTTAATTTTTAATTTTTAATTTTATTTTTTAATTTTTAATTTTTAATTTTAATTTTTAATTTTTTATTTTTAATTTTTAATTTTTAATTTTATTTTTTAATTTTTAATTTTTAATTTTTAATTTTTAATTTTAATTTTTAATTTTTAATTTTTAATTTTTAATTTTTAATTTTTAATTTTTAATTTTAATTTTTAATTTTTAATTTTTAATTTTTAATTTTTAATTTTTAATTTTTAATTTTTAATTTTTAATTTTTAATTTTAATTTTTAATTTTTAATTTTTAATTTTTAATTTTTAATTTTTAATTTTTAATTTTTAATTTTTAATTTTTAATTTTTAATTTTTAATTTTTAATTTTTAATTTTTAATTTTTAATTTTTAATTTTTAATTTTTAATTTTTAATTTTTAATTTTTAATTTTTAATTTTTAATTTTTAATTTTTAATTTTTAATTTTTAATTTTTAATTTTTAATTTTTAATTTTTAATTTTTAATTTTTAATTTTTAATTTTTAATTTTTAATTTTTAATTTTTAATTTTTTAATTTTAAATTTTTAATTTTTAATTTTTAATTTTTAATTTTTAATTTTTAGTTTTTAATTTTTAATTTTTAATTTTTAGTTTTTAATTTTTAATTTTTAATTTTTAATTTTTTATTTTCAATTTTTAATTTTAATTTTTAATTTTAATTTTTAATTTTCA
>CAVMKG010000577.1:5000-17500 GCA_963682025.1 Cordilura impudica
TAATAATAATAATAATAATAATAATAATAATAATAATAATAATAATAATAATAATAATAATAATAATAATAATAATAATAATAATAATAATAATAATAATAATAATAATAATAATAATAATAATAATAATAATAATAATAATAATAATAATAATAATAATAATAATAATAATAATAATAATAATAATAATAATAATAATAATAATAATAATAATAATAATAATAATAATAATAATAATAATAATAATAATAATAATAATAATAATAATAATAATAATAATAATAATAATAATAATAATAATAATAATAATAATAATAATAATAATAATAATAATAATAATAATAATAATAATAATAATAATAATAATAATAATAATAATAATAATAATAATAATAATAATAATAATAATAATAATAATAATAATAATAATAATAATAATAATAATAATAAATAATAATAATAATAATAATAATAATAATAATAATAATAATAATAATAATTAATAATAATAATAATAATAATAATAATAATAATAATAATAATAATAATAATAATAATAATAATAATAATAATAATAATAATAATAATAATAATAATAATAATAATAATAATAATAATAATAATAATAATAATAATAATAATAATAATAATAATAATAATAATAATAATAATAATAATAATAATAATAATAATAATAATAATAATAATAATAATAATAATAATAATAATAATAATAATAATAATAATAAATAATAATAATAATAATAATAATAATAATAATAATAATAATAATAATAATAATAATAATAAATAATAATAATAATAATAATAATAATAATAATAATAATAATAATAATAATAATAATAATAATAATAATAATAATAATAATAATAATAATAATAATAATAATAATAATAATAATAATAATAATAATAATAATAATAATAATAATAATAATAATAATAATAATAATAATAATAATAATAATAATAATAATAATAATAATAATAATAATAATAATAATAATAATAATAATAATAATAATAATAATAATAATAATAATAATAATAATAATAATAATAATAATAATAATAATAATAATAATAATAATAATAATAATAATAATAATAATAATAATAATAATAATAATAATAATAATAATAATAATAATAATAATAATAATAATAATAATAATAATAATAATAATAATAATAATAATAATAATAATAATAATAATAATAATAATAATAATAATAATAATAATAATAATAATAATAATAATAATAATAATAATAATAATAATAATAATAATAATAATAATAATAATAATAATAATAATAATAATAATAATAATAATAATAATAATAATAATAATAATAATAATAATAATAATAATAATAATAATAATAATAATAATAATAATAATAATAATAATAATAATAATAATAATAATAATAATAATAATAATAATAATAATAATAATAATAATAATAATAATAATAATAATAATAATAATAATAATAATAATAATAATAATAATAATAATAATAATAATAATAATAATAATAATAATAATAATAATAATAATAATAATAATAATAATAATAATAATAATAATAATAATAATAATAATAATAATAATAATAATAATAATAATAATAATAATAATAATAATAATAATAATAATAATAATAATAATAATAATAATAATAATAATAATAATAATAATAATAATAATAATAATAATAATAATAATAATAATAATAATAATAATAATAATAATAATAATAATAATAATAATAATAATAATAATAATAATAATAATAATAATAATAATAATAATAATAATAATAATAATAATAATAATAATAATAATAATAATAATAATAATAATAATAATAATAATAATAATAATAATAATAATAATAATAATAATAATAATAATAATAATAATAATAATAATAATAATAATAATAATAATAATAATAATAATAATAATAATAATAATAATAATAATAATAATAATAATAATAATAATAATAATAATAATAATAATAATAATAATAATAATAATAATAATAATAATAATAATAATAATAATAATAATAATAATAATAATAATAATAATAATAATAATAATAATAATAATAATAATAATAATAATAATAATAATAATAATAATAATAATAATAATAATAATAATAATAATAATAATAATAATAATAATAATAATAATAATAATAATAATAATAATAATAATAATAATAATAATAATAATAATAATAATAATAATAATAATAATAATAATAATAATTATAATAATAATAATAATAATAATAATAATAATAATAATAATAATAATAATAATAATAATAATAATAATAATAATAATAATAATAATAATAATAATAATAATAATAATAATAATAATAATAATAATAATAATAATAATAATAATAATAATAATAATAATAATAATAATAATAATAATAATAATAATAATAATAATAATAATAATAATAATAATAATAATAATAATAATAATAATAATAATAATAATAATAATAATAATAATAATAATAATAATAATAATAATAATAATAATAATAATAATAATAAAATAATAATAATAATAATAATAATAATAATAATAATAATAATAATAATAATAATAATAATAATAATAATAATAATAATAATAATAATAATAATAATAATAATAATAATAATAATAATAATAATAATAATAATAATAATAATAATAATAATAATAATAATAATAATAATAATAATAATAATAATAATAATAATAATAATAATAATAATAATAATAATAATAATAATAATAATAATAATAATAATAATAATAATAATAATAATAATAATAATAATAATAATAATAATAATAATAATAATAATAATAATAATAATAATAAAATTAATAATAATAATAATAATAATAATAATAATAATAATAATAATAATAATAATAATAATAATAATAATAATAATAATAATAATAATAATAATAATAATAATAATAATAATAATAATAATAATAATAATAATAATAATAATAATAATAATAATAATAATAATAACAATAATAATAATAATAATAATAATAATAATAATAATAATAATAATAATAATAATAATAATAATAATAATAATAATAATAATAATAATAATAATAATAATAATAATAATAATAATAATAATAATAATAATAATAATAATAATAATAATAATAATAATAATAATAATAATAATAATAATAATAATAATAATAATAATAATAATAATAATAATAATAATAATAATAATAATAATAATAATAATAATAATAATAATAATAATAATAATAATAATAATAATAATAATAATAATAATAATAATAATAATAATAATAATAATAATAATAATAATAATAATAATAATAAAAATAATTGTCTAAATTCAGAAATTTAGACAAAATTTTTATGTAAAATATGTAAGATAAAATTGAATTTGTAAATATTAATGGTACCTTATTGTAACTAATACTAATGAGTATCCTAAGTTGTAACGAATACCTAAACCTACTGTGAATTATTTATTTTTTATCTAAAAAAGTATCGTAAAATCAAAAATGTCATATTAAAAATATTGGATAGTCAATTGCTGTTCAACTATCAACCAAAACGGTGAGCTATAAGAGCCCAAAATTAATCCTACTTTTTTTTAAAACAAATAAAATTGTAAGATCTGAAATACATCTCTCTCTCTTTTTATTTCACAACAATTATATTCTCTACCACTAACGAGAAAATATAATTGTTGAGGCACAGGTTTCTCACCCGATAAATTTAGGTTCCAGGCATTGCAGCTCATCTTTGCATCCTAGCATCCTAAATTAAAAACATCCATCCTGGAGAAATCTGTTCATGGTCCTTCGTTAAGAAAAGAATCAACGACCTTGGAAAAATCAACACCAGCTCTACATATTGCAGAAGGCAAGATAAATACATAATGAGGTAAATCTTCATCATCACATATGAAGTTAGTATCGATTAAACAGTGAGTACAAGCAAAGACATTTTTTTAACATATGTAAGAAATTCCAAGAGTAAAGCTATAAGATCAAGTAGAGAAACAACTACACAGAAAAGCTTTAATATATAAAAGTGATTTAAGTAAATTTGGATAATAACGTGACCAACAAGCAGAACAGAAATTAAAATTTTACATTAAAATTAAAATTTAAAACGTTAGTGAAAGAAAAAATAATCGAACACATATTAATACCGTTAATTTGTTATCCCATTTTTTCCCAAATATATATAAATATATATAGTAAAATACATGAGAACCGTTTGTTTTCAATTTATCACCTTTCATTGAATTACCGTATTGTGCATAACCACCACTTTTTTTTGCCCTTATATATACATACTCCAGCCCATTGTCTTATGTTTTTCATGTCTGTATTCAATTAACCCTTTGCCCTTGACATGAGCACATAATATCTTATAAGACAGAGGGAGACAGACGGTGTATGAGTAATAATTGACAGCGAAACAATACGAACAAAGAGAAAAAAAATAGTCAGTTTAAGAGGATAATACTGGTTTTTAAAAAGCTCTCTCCGGTAATCGTCTTTGCTACATATTAAACAGAAAAATAAAACTGAAAAGGCAGCAAAATTAAACGCTATACCAATCTTACATGAACGAGGGTTCCGATAAGTCAAAAAAGGAAAAAAAACATTCATTATTAAGGATAAATATAAATTGGTTTGAGAAAAAAAAAAAAATTGTGAAAGATCAAACTAGAGAATAGTGCAAGTGAAAAAAAATTTTGTTAATTTTCAAGTGTTGCATAATGCTTGCAAATTTAATGCAGTAAATTTGCAATAAAAAAAAAAAAAGAGCATTATACCCTTAATAAAATATACATGTGTATATGAATTTATAAATTATTAAAGTCTGACAACAAAATATTTTTGTAAAAAACGGGTCGGCAGTGACAATTAAACACACATACACAAACAACACATTGTCAGTTAAAATAAGCACGATATCAAAAGGGAGGAAAACAAGAAGGGAAAGGAACATCAAAAATATTAAGAAAAAGCAACCGTAAGTTCAATATATAGACATTTTTACAGAAAAACAACAAATTTTTTATAAGAAAATTGTTATTAAAAGAAAAAACACAGAAAACAGAGAAAAATATAACACGCAGTGTTGGTAAACGGTTATATTTTAAAGTTTATTCATACAATAACATTGACGTTTTCATATGAGACTACACAGAGATTATACAGTCGGTTCTGTTAAAACAGCCACACAGCTGCAAGAAAAAGCAAAACGACGAACAAAACGTAAGGCAAGCTGGAAAATTTTGCTTCTATGATCAAATAAATTAAAAAAAAAAATTTTTTAAATTAAATTATAGCAAAATTTTATGTATAATGTCTTAAAAATATAATAAATTAAATAAAATATTTCAGAAAAATATATGAACTGAGGTTGAAAAATCTTTCCCATTATACGTGTATTGACATACATACTTATATATTAATAAACATATACACACATGCTATACACATAAATAGACATACAAACATATTCATTTGATTATACACACATCATCTATTCACATACCTATTTACACGTTGATGAAATATAATTTTCGAAATTAAAGATTAAAATAAATAAAATATTTGTTATATTTTTTAATAAATTTAATGTGCATGGAATTATTTGGTTATAGTGTACAAGCATTCAATAAAACACTTATGGTTTGCAGCAAGAAATAATTGACCGAAACTAACACTTTTCATCATTTCTGATAAAAACTTCGGTCTACGCGATGATACAAAATCACTAGTGACAATCATATGACGGGTCAAGTGATGGTCACGGTTCTTGTAGGGTTCTCACTTTATTCACGCTAACTTACTTTAATTCACAAATTCTCCTATTACTTTCTAAATGGAAATTTGTTGGGTGTTTATGTTCATTTAATTGTATTTTTAATATTATGTATGAATAAAACACAAATCATTTAAAATAAAACTTAATTTACTTAGCAACAATAATTTTAAAATAAACTTTCGCATTTAATAATGTAATATAAATAAAAGGTAGTTCCACGCCCTGTTAGTCATAACTTTAGACTAATTTCTCAATCCAAATTAGTTCATGGTTCTTTTTTCCAACACAATGTATTGTATAAGACAAAGTAAATAAATAAATAAAAATTTTATATAATAAATTATAGTTTTTGTATACAGAGTTACAGAAAATTGTAGCAGAAAAAAAAAACCATTAAATGTTTCCAAGTTTATTTAAATAAATTTATATAAACATAAATTAAATCAAACCCCAATTGAAACTAGCTGTAACAAAGAGCTTTCAGATAATATATTAGAAAAGATTAATATATTAACAATTTATCATTAATACCAATCCCTTTTCGAAATTGTATCGCAAATTTTCACTCTTAACTGAAACATACCCATGTATTAAAATTTCGGCTCATAAATAATCACTCATTTATTTAAATTTTAGCCCATTACCACTTATTTAAATTTCAGTTTATTAAATTTAAATAATTACCATTTAAATTTCGACCCATTTATTTAAAAATCAACTCATTAAATTTAAATAATTACCATTTATTTAAATTTCGGTTCATAATTTTTAACTAATCACCCATTTAGTTAAATTTCATCTCAACAAATTTAAATAGTAACCCAGTTATTTAAATCTCTGCTCATTTGGTTAGAATAAATTAAATGTCAGCTAATTATATTTAACTAATCACCCATTAGTTAAATTGCAACTCTTTAAATTTAAATAATAACCTATTATTTAAATTCTAGCTCATCAAATCCAAATAATTACCCATTTATTTGAATTTTAACTCAATAGATTTAAATAATTACACATTTATTTAAATTTTACATCTAAATAATCACCCATTTATCTAGATTCTGGATCATTGAATTTAAATAAGTACCCATTTATTTAAAGTTCAGCCCAATTATTTAAATTTACTCAATCCCCCACAATAATCAGACGTCCCCAAATTTTCAAAAATATCTTTGAAACCTCAAACCCGATTGGGCTAGATAACCAAATCTAGTGAGATAGTACACCCTTACAATTTAAACTCAATCCATTAAACTCACAGTGCCAATATGACTTCTATAAACGAAGCATCTGCCACAGCCTTTAACTCCGAGTATAAAGAACAGTTTCTGTTCGATTGTGGCCTTTTACTTGAGTCCTGTGACTCCTTTCATAACAGTTCTGTAGAAGAGCCAAATGAATCAGTTCTTGAGGTCAAATTAGGAGAACTGAGCTCAGAATGGGTAAACTTAAAGGACTCCTATCGGAAGGTGATGTCGGCACGAGATGGGGCAATTGACTCTGAATTCAGGGCAAGGGCCAAGAGGGAATATAACGCTTGCTCTGAAGCATATATTAGCTGCCATTCTCAAATGAACGATCTACTCAAGATTAGCCGACTGGAAACATCTCGAATCCCGGTAGGCCAGTCAACACTTCACCCTCATACACACAACCCAAATTTAGTCCCGGACAACTCAGCTAACTGCATAAAGCTCCCTCCATGCGACACTGAGATTTTTACAGGCAGTTACGAACAATGGCCATCCTTTCGTGACATGTTCACGGCCGTGTACACAAACCACCCAAAGCTCACACCAGTCACTAAACTCTATCACCTCAGGAATAAGACGAGAGGTGAAGCGGGGGCAATAGTAAAAAGATATACCCTTTCAAATGACAACTTCAACCTGGCGTGGAACGCCCTGAAAACCCGCTACGAGAACAAAAGAGTTTTAGTTGACAATCAGATCAAACTCTTATTTGATATACCCCCAGCGAAAACTGAAGATAGCGGGTCAATCAGGAGGATTCAGTCATCCGTTAATGATTCCCTGGCAACTCTCAGCACTCTTGGTATCGACGTGGAGAGCTGGGACCCTATCCTGATTCGACTCATCTCAACAAAACTTCCAAATGTTACCCTTTCACTATGGGAGCAATCGCTCACTTCTCCACGCGAGCTCCCAAAGTGGTCCCAAATGTCCCAATTCCTCGTGGACAGGTATGAAGCTGTGGAACGTCTCGACAGCATAAAAACAACAAAGGATTGTTTTACGCTGTCAAATAAAACCAACCGTGATGTACAGACATACATTGCTCAAGAAGCCGATTCTTCTTGTAAGCTATGCAATGCCACAACACACTCTTTAAGGATTTGTCCTAAATTCAGAGACTTCACTGTGCAACAAAGAGTGGATTATGTTTTTAAAAATAAATTCTGCAACAATTGTTTGGCATCATCTCATTTAAAGGCCAACTGCACAAGTAAGCACACATGCCTTCACTGCAGAAAACCTCATCACACTATGTTGCACATGAAACCCAGATCGCAATACTCAATTCAAAATTCTGAACCCAAAAAGAGTAATGAAGTTACTCCTAATGAATATCACTCTCATAATGTTCCTTCGAATAATTCGAAATTCCCACAAAAGAACTCACGAGTAATTGCTAACGATGAAGTACCCTCCACTTCAAAGCAATTTCAAGCAAATTGCTCAAGCAGTAATGAAAACATTTTATTGCGTACTGCTTTAATGCAAATAGAACATATGGGTGAATTATATACTATTAGAGCATTAATAGACCCTGGTTCCCAAAGAACATTTTTATCTGAAAGGATTAGAAATAGACTTCAGCTCCCATATCAGAAATCCCATTTTGAAATTGTCGGCATTGGTGGACAAACACAATCGGCAAATAAAGAGTGTGAATTTGTGCTGTACGCTAAAAGACACAACCTCAGAATTCCCATTAAAGCAATTGTGTTACCGAAGGTCACAAAACGTCTCCCTGCATTAACATTTGAATATCATACCACCCCTGAAATAGAAGGATTGAATCTTGCGGATCCCAACTTCAATAAATCCGCTCAAATAGACTTAATACTGGGTAACGACTATGAACAGTACATCAATATTGATGGCATTAAGAAAAATATTTGTGGGGACACATCGGCCTACAACACGGTTTTCGGATGGGTGCTCAGCGGCCCAATGAGATGTCAAACCGTTAACACGTTTACAACCTCAATTATAACGTCGGACACCTCTGAACTCAATGATCTCCTTAAAAAATTTTGGGAACAGGAAGAGCTCCCTTCATTTACCCATCGCTCAGCTGAAGATCAGTATTGCGAAGAATTTTATAGGAAAACTACAAAACGTCACGAAAATGGAAGGTATATCGTAAAATTACCATTCAAGAAAGAGTTCCCTGATAAACTTTTCCTTGGTTCATCTCGATTTTTAGCCTTGGGACAATTTACTCAAATGGAGAAGAAGCTAGCGAAGGATCCTCAGCTACAAAGTCAATACAACTCAGTTCTTAATGAATATTTAGAGCTCGACCACATGGAAGAAACTTCGTCGCGTGAGGTTATTTCACAAGGCAAATTTTATTCATTTTATTTACCACATCATGCGGTGGTTCGCCCAGAACACAAAACCACTAAGGTCAGAGTTGTATTTAATGCCTCAAGGAAAACAAAGTCACAATCTTCCCTCAATGATATTCTCTATACCGGACCCACCTTACAAAACGATTTAATGTCAATAATACTCAATTGGAGAAAATACCAATATGTCTTCAGTGGGGATATTCAGAAAATGTATCGCCAAATTCTAATAGACCCTTCAGATAGACCATTTCAAAGAATATTATTTCAAGAAAAAGCAGACGGCCCTATTAAAGATTACGAACTCAAAACCGTAACTTTTGGTATAAATTGCGCTCCATTTCTTGCAATTCGTACTCTTCTCCAGCTTGCAGAGGACTCTCAAACGTTTAGCGCAAAAGCAGCCTCAATTTTACGAACTGAAACCTATGTCGATGACATTCTCTCAGGTGGATATTCTATTGAAGATACTCTTTCAGCTCAAACAGAACTCCTTAGCACCCTAAAGTCAGCGGGATTTATCTTGAAGAAAATCACTGCAAATGACGCCAAGTTACTCTCTCATCTTCCACAAGAGGATTTGTATGATTCAAACTTTTTACGTTTACCCGAATCAAGTTCCACTAAAACTCTTGGCATTAAGTGGAATGCTCTCACAGACTCATTTTGTTATTCATTTTCACCTGTTTCTCACGCCACAGCAGCCACTAAACGACAAATTCTGTCTTCGGTTGCAAAGCTGTTCGATCCAGCAGGATGGCTAACTCCCGTTGTTATTCGAGGGAAAATGCTCATGCAACAATTGTGGTTAGAAAATTTACAATGGGATGAAAATGTAAGCTCAAAATCTCTACAAATATGGAATGAGTTGCTCACTGATCTCACTCAGCTTGAAGCTGTAAATATTCCTCGATGGTTACAATACACACCATAAGATCTCATACAGATACATGGATTTTCTGACGCTTCAAAATTCGCATACTGTGCAACTGTCTATATACGTTGTCAAACATCTACCGCTAATGTGTTCTCAAACCTCTTAGTTGCAAAAAGTAAAGTAGCTCCAATACAAACCGTTTGTTTACCCAGGTTAGAGCTAAATGGAGCTGTTTTGCTCACAAACTTAGTTAACAACATTATATCATCTCTTAATTTTCATACGAAAGAAGTATTTTTATGGACTGATTCTTCCATTGTGTTAGGCTGGATTTCCAAACCACCTACGACATGGGAAACTTTTGTTGCTAACCGTGTATCTCATATTCAACGGTTACTACCGAAAGCAACATGGTTCCACGTTCCTACCCATGATAATCCAGCCGATCTTGGTACTCGTGGGTGTAAACCACAAAATCTCGTTAATAATTCTCTCTGGTGGCAAGGACCACCATGGATAACGAACTCATCCTCAGAATGGCCAATTAAGAATCCACTCAAACCCGCAGAATATCATAACAAAGTACAAGTTTTACACGCAGCCGACCACAAATATGATATTCTCATAAATTTCTCATCTTACCATAAGGCCTTGCGCATTTTGAGTTACGTATTTCGGTTTTTTGGCAACAGTATTTCAAAAATAAGATCGAATACCCATCACTTTTACTCTACTCTGGAGCTAACTCAACAAGAAGTGAGTTCGGTAAAAAATAAGCTCATAATTCTGGCTCAAAAATCTTTTTATACTGAAGAGTATCATAAAATTTCAAATTCTCAAGAAATTAATCAAACCAGCCCTTTAAAAATGTTTAATCCATTTTTAGATGCAAATTCGATACTACGTGTTAATGGTCGATTATCACAGTCGTCACTACCATACAACGAGCGTTACCCAGTCATATTACCCGGAAATTCCCGATTCTGTCACCTTTATTTAACTCATTTACATACATTTCTGTCTCATGCGGAATGTAATCAAATGTGTAGAATGGTTCAGACCGAGTTTTTCGTTTCTAGACTCAAACCTAGAATAAAAAACATAATACGTCATTGCAAAACGTGCATTATATATAAACAAAAGCCATGCTCCCAAATCATGGCACCGCTCCCCCCTGAAAGGTGCAATCTGTCTCGGCCCTTCCAGACAACAGGCATTGACTTCGCTGGCCCATTTGAACTTAAAAGTTCAAATTTACGCAAGGCAGCTACCATAAAGGGTTATGTCAGTGTGTTTGTCTGTTTTAGCACAAAAGCGGTTCACTTAGAAGCGTGTTCAGATTTATCTTCTGCAGCGTTTCAAGCTGCATTCTCTCGCTTCGTCGGGAGGCGGGGGCTCCCCCAAAAGGTAGTTTCTGATAATGGAAGAAATTTTCTCGGCGCTAGTCGGACACTTGAACGCGAATTCTCTCATTTTATAGAATCGGTCACAAAAGATGTATCACAAAAATACATTACTCACGGCTTCGAGTGGAAATTTATACCCCCACACGCGCCTCATATGGGCGGTCTGTGGGAAGCCGCAGTAAAGAGTTTCAAGTTTCACTTGAAAAGGATAGCAGGTGCCCAACGATTTAACTTTGAAGAGTTTTCAACCATTTTAACTCGTATAGAAGGCGTTCTTAACTCTCGCCCACTATCCGCCATGTCTGAAGACCCAACAGATCTCACTGCCTTAACTCCCGGACACTTTCTCACAGGAGCTCCCATAATGGCTCTACCTGAACCCGATGCTCAGAACATGTCTCTCATTAATCGATGGGAAAAATTAAAAGCACTCCATCACCAGTTCTCTATAAGATGGAAAGATGACTATTTAAAGTCTTTGCATAAGCGCTATAAATGGAAAACTTCTGCCCCAAATATCCAAATTGGCGATCTCGTTATCGTAATGGACGATTTACAACCGCCTTATGAATGGCGACTAGGGAGGGTTGAAAAAACCTATCCCGGTACAGACAATAATGTACGTAT
Organism: Cordilura impudica; assembly: GCA_963682025.1. Taxonomy (NCBI): domain Eukaryota; kingdom Metazoa; phylum Arthropoda; class Insecta; order Diptera; family Scathophagidae; genus Cordilura; species Cordilura impudica. The sequence goes on from CAVMKG010000577.1 coordinate 17,431, forward strand.
TGCAGACGTTCGCATTTCTACCGGAATAATTAACCGACCCATTGTCAAATTGTGCTACTTACCCTTTTTA
>CAVMKG010000577.1:22500-29920 GCA_963682025.1 Cordilura impudica
TAATAATAATAATAATAATAATAATAATAATAATAATAATAATAATAATAATAATAATAATAATAATAATAATAATAATAATAATAATAATAATAATAATAATAATATAATAATAATAATAATAATAATAATAATAATAATAATAATAATAATAATAATAATAATAATAATAATAATAATAATAATAATAATAATAATAATAATAATAATAATAATAATAATAATAATAATAATAATAATAATATAATAATAATAATAATAATAATAATAATAATAATAATAATAATAATAATAATAATAATAATAATAATAATAATAATAATAATAATAATAATAATAATAATAATAATAATAATAATAATAATAATAATAATAATAATAATAATAATAATAATAATAATAATAATAATAATAATAATAATAATAATAATAATAATAATAATAATAATAATAATAATAATAATAATAATAATAATAATAATAATAATAATAATAATAATAATAATAATAATAATAATAATAATAATAATAATAATAATAATATAATAATAATAATAATAATAATAATAATAATAATAATAATAATAATAATAATAATAATAATAATAATAATAATAATAATAATAATAATAATAATAATAATAATAATAATAATAATAATAATAATATAATAATAATAATAATAATAATAATAATATAATAATAATAATAATAATAATAATAATAATATAATAATAATAATAATAATAATAATAATAATAATAATAATAATAATAATAATAATAATAATAATAATAATAATAATAATAATAATAATAATAATAATAATAATAATAATAATAATAATAATAATAATAATAATAATAATAATAATAATAATAATAATAATAATAATAATAATAATAATAATATAATAATAATAATAATAATAATAATAATAATAATAATAATAATAATAATAATAATAATAATAATAATAATAATAATAATAATAATAATAATAATAATAATAATAATAATAATAATAATAATAATAATAATAATAATAATAATAATAATAATAAAATAATAATAATAATAATAATAATAATAATAATAATAATAATAATAATAATAATAATAATAATAATAATAATAATAATAATAATAATAATAATAATAATAATAATAATAATAATAATAATAATAATAATAATAATAATAATAATAATAATAATAATAATAATAATAATAATAATAATAATAATAATATAATAATAATATAATAATAATAATAATAATAATAATAATAATAATAATAATAATAATAATAATAATAATAATAATAATAATAATAATAATAATAATAATAATAATAATAATAATAATAATAATAATAATAATAATAATAATAATAATAATAATAATAATAATAATAATAATAATAATAATAATAATAATAATAATAATAATAATAATAATAATAATAATAATAATAATAATAATAATATAATAATAATAATAATAATAATAATAATAATAATAATAATAATAATAATAATAATAATAATAATAATAATAATAATAATATAATAATAATAATAATAATAATAATAATAATAATAATAATAATAATAATAATAATAATAATAATAATAATAATAATAATAATAATAATAATAATAATAATAATAATAATAATAATAATAATAATAATAATAATAATAATAATAATTAATAATAATAATAATAATAATAATAATAATAATAATAATAATAATAATAATAATAATAATAATAATAATAATAATAATAATAATAATAATAATAATAATAATAATAATAATAATAATAATAATAATAATAATAATAATAATAATAATAATATAATAATAATAATAATAATAATAATAATAATAATAATAATAATAATAATAATAATAATAATAATAATAATAATAATAATAATAATATAATAATAATAATAATAATAATAATAATAATAATAATAATAATAATAATAATAATAATAATAATAATAATAATAATAATAATAATAATAATAATAATAATAATAATAATAATATAATAATAATAATAATAATAATAATAATAATAATAATAATAATAATAATAATAATAATAATAATAATAATAATAATAATAAATAATAATAATAATAATAATAATAATAATAATAATAATAATAATAATAATAATAATAATAATAATAATAATAATAATAATAATAATAATAATAATAATAATAATAATAATAATAATAATAATAATAATAATAATAATAATAATAATAATAATAATAATAATAATAATAATAATAATAATAATAATAATAATAATAATAATAATAATAATAATAATAATAATAATAATAATAATAATAATAATAATAATAATAATAATAATAATAATAATAATAATAATAATAATAATAATAATAATAATAATAATAATAATAATAATAATAATAATAATAATAATAATAATAATATAATAATAATAATAATAATAATAATAATAATAATAATATAATAATAATAATAATAATAATAATAATAATAATAATAATAATAATAATAATAATAATAATAATAATAATAATAATAATAATAATAATAATAATAATAATAATAATAATAATAATAATAATAATAATAATAATAATAATAATAATAATAATAATAATAATAATAATAATAATAATAATAATAATAATAATAATAATAATAATAATAATAATAATAATAATAATAATAATAATAATAATAATAATAATAATAATATAATAATAATAATAATAATAATAATAATAATAATAATAATAATAATAATAATAATAATAATAATAATAATAATAATAATAATAATAATAATAATAATAATAATAATAATAATAATAATAATAATAATAATAATAATAATAATAATAATAATAATAATAATAATAATAATAATAATAATAATAATAATAATAATAATAATAATAATAATAATAATAATATAATAATAATAATAATAATAATAATAATAATAATATAATAATAATAATAATAATAATAATAATAATAATATAATAATAATAATAATAATAATAATAATAATAATAATAATAATAATAATAATAATAATAATAATAATAATAATAATAATAATAATAATAATAATAATAATAATAATAATAATAATAATAATAATAATAATAATAATAATAATAATAATAATAATAATAATAATAATAATAATAATAATAATAATAATAATAATAATAATAATAATAATAATAATAATAATAATAATAATAATAATAATAATAATAATAATAATAATAATAATAATAATAATAATAATAATAATAATAATAATAATAATAATAATAATAATAATAATAATAATAATAATAATAATAATAATAATAATAATAATAATATAATAATAATAATAATAATAATAATAATAATAATAATAATAATAATAATAATAATAATAATAATAATAATAATAATAATAATAATAATAATAATAATAATAATAATAATAATAATAATAATAATAATAATAATAATAATAATAATAATAATAATAATAATAATAATAATAATAATAATAATAATAATAATAATAATAATAATAATAATAATAATAATAATAATAATAATAATAATAATAATAATAATAATAATAATAATAATAATAATAATAATAATAATAATAATAATAATAATAATAATAATAATAATAATAATAATAATAATAATAATAATAATAATAATAATAATAATAATAATAATAATAATAATAATAATAATAATAATAATAATAATAATAATAATAATAATAATAATAATAATAATAATAATAATAATAATAATATAATAATAATAATAATAATAATAATAATAATAATAATAATAATAATAATAATAATAATAATATAATAATAATAATAATAATAATAATAATAATAATAATAATAATAATAATAATAATAATAATAATAATAATAATAATAATAATAATAATAATAATAATAATAATAATAATAATAATAATAATAATAATAATAATAATAATAATAATAATAATAATAATAATAATAATAATAATAATAATAATAATAATAATAATAATAATAATAATAATAATAATAATAATAATAATAATAATAATAATAATAATAATAAAATAATAATAATAATAATAATAATAATAATAATAATAATAATAATAATAATAATAATAATATAATAATAATAATAATAATAATAATAATAATAATAATAATAATATAATAATAATAATAATAATAATAATAATAATAATAATAATAATAATAATAATAATAATAATAATATAATAATAATAATAATAATAATAATAATAATAATAATAATAATAATAATAATAATAATAATAATAATAATAATAATAATAATAATAATAATAATAATAATAATAATAATAATAATAATAATAATAATATAATAATAATAATAATAATAATAATAATAATAATAATAATAATAATAATAATAATAATAATAATAATAATAATAATAATAATAATAATAATAATAATAATAATAATAATAATAATAATAATAATAATAATAATAATAATAATAATAATAATAATAATAATAATAATAATAATAATAATAATAATAATAATAATAATAATAATAATAATAATAATAATAATAATAATAATAATAATAATAATAATAATAATAATAATAATAATAATAATAATAATATAATAATAATAATAATAATAATAATAATAATAATAATAATAATAATAATAATAATAATAATAATAATAATAATAATAATAATAATAATAATAATAATAATAATAATAATAATAATAATAATAATAATAATAATAATAATAATAATAATAATAATAATAATAATAATAATATAATAATAATAATAATAATAATAATAATAATAATAATAATAATAATAATAATAATAATAATAATAATAATAATAATAATAATAATAATAATAATAATAATAATAATAATAATAATAATAATAATAATATAATAATAATAATAATAATAATAATAATAATAATAATAATAATAATAATAATAATAATAATAATAATAATAATAATAATAATAATAATAATAATAATAATAATAATAATAATAATAATAATAATAATAATAATAATAATAATAATAATAATATAATAATAATAATAATAATATAATAATAATAATAATAATAATAATAATAATAATAATAATAATAATAATAATAATAATAATAATAATAATAATAATAATAATAATAATAATAATAATAATAATAATAATAATAATAATAATAATAATAATAATAATAATAATATAATAATAATAATAATAATAATAATAATAATAATAATAATAATAATAATAATAATAATAATAATAATAATAATAATAATAATAATAATAATAATAATAATAATAATAATAATAATAATAATAATATAATAATAATAATAATAATAATAATAATAATAATAATAATAATAATAATAATAATAATAATAATAATAATAATAATAATAATAATAATAATAATAATAATAATAATAATAATAATAATAATAATAATAATAATAATAATAATAATAATAATAATAATAATAATAATAATAATAATAATAATAATAATAATAATAATAATAATAATAATAATAATAATAATAATAATAATAATAATAATAATAATAATAATAATAATAATAATAATAATAATAATAATAATAATAATAATAATAATAATAATAATAATAATAATAATATAATAATAATAATAATAATAATAATAATAATAATAATAAATAATAATAATAATAATAATAATAATAATAATAATAATAATAATAATAATAATAATATAATAATAATAATAATAATAATAATAATAATAATAATAATAATAATAATAATAATAATAATAATAATAATAATAATAATAATAATAATAATAATAATAATAATAATAATAATAATAATAATAATAATAATAATAATAATATAATAATAATAATAATATAATAATAATAATAATAATAATAATAATAATAATAATAATAATAATAATAATAATAATAATAATAATAATAATAATAATAATAATAATAATAATAATAATAATAATAATAATAATAATAATAATAATAATAATAAATAATAATAATAATAATAATAATAATAATAATAATAATAATAATAAAATAATAATAATAATAATAATAATAATAATAATAATAATAATAATAATAATAATAATAATAATAATAATAATAATAATAATAATAATAATAATAATAATAATAATAATAATAATAATAATAATAATAATAATAATAATAATAATAATAATAATAATAATAATAATAATAATAATAATAATAATATAATAATAATAATAATAATAATAATAATAATAATAATAATAATAATAATAATAATAATAATAATAATAATAATAATAATAATAATAATAATAATAATAATAATAATAATAATAATAATAATAATAATAATAATAATAATAATAATAATAATAATAATATAATAATAATAATAATAATAATAATAATAATAATAATAATAATAATAATAATAATAATAATAATAATAATATAATAATAATAATAATAATAATAATAATAATAATAATAATAATAATAATAATAATAATAATAATAATAATAATAATAATAATAATAATAATAATAATAATAATAATAATAATAATAATAATAATATAATAATAATAATAATAATAATAATAATAATAATAATAATAATAATAATATAATAATAAAATAATAATAATAATATAATAATAATAATAATAATAATAATAATAATAATAATAATAATAATAATAATAATATAATAATAATAATAATAATAATAATAATAATAATAATAATAATAATAATAATAATAATAATAATAATAATAATAATAATAATAATAATAATAATAATAATAATAATAATAATAATAATAATAATAATAATAATAATAATAATAATAATAATAATAATAATAATAATAATAATAATAATAATAATAATAATAATAATAATAATAATAATAATAATAATAATAATAATAATAATAATAATAATAATAATAATAATAATAATAATAATAATAATAATAATAATAATAATAATAATAATAATAATAATAATAATAATAATAATAATAATAATAATAATAATAATAATAATAATAATAATAATAATAATAATAATAATAATAATAATAATAATAATAATAATAATAATAATAATAATAATAATATAATAATAATAATAATAATAATAATAATAATATAATAATAATAATAATATTAATAATTAATAAAATTAATAATAATAATAATTAATATT
>CAVMKG010000578.1:0-2500 GCA_963682025.1 Cordilura impudica
TTAATTTTTAATTTTTAATTTTTAATTTATTAATTTTTAATTTTTAATTTTAATTTTTAATTTTTTAATTTTTAATTTTTAATTTTTAATTTTTAATTTTTAATTTTTAATTTATAATTTTTAATTTTATAATTTTTAATTTTTAATTTTTTAATTTTTAATTTTTAATTTTTAATTTTTAATTTTTTAATTTTTAATTTTTAATTTTTAATTTTTAATTTTTTAATTTTTAATTTTTAATTTTTAATTTTTAATTTTTAATTTTTTTAATTTTTAATTTTTAATTTTTAATTTTTAATTTTTAATTTTTAATTTTTAATTTTTAATTTTTTAATTTTTAATTTTTAATTTTTAATTTTTAATTTTTAATTTTTAATTTTTAATTTTTATTTTTTAATTTTTAATTTTTAATTTTTAATTTTTAATTTTTAATTTTTAATTTTAATTTTTAATTTTTAATTTTTAATTTTTATTTTTAATTTTTAATTTTTAATTTTTAATTTTAATTTTTAATTTTAATTTTTAATTTTTAATTTTTAATTTTTAATTTTTAATTTTTAATTTTTAATTTTTAATTTTTAATTTTTAATTTTTAATTTTTAATTTTTAATTTTTAAATTTTTAATTTTTAATTTTTAATTTTTAATTTTTAATTTTTAATTTTTAATTTTTAATTTTTAATTTTTAATTTTTAATTTTTAATTTTTAATTTTTAATTTTTAATTTTTAATTTTTAATTTTTAATTTTTAATTTTTAATTTTTAATTTTTAATTTTTAATTTTTAATTTTTAATTTTTAATTTTTAATTTTAATTTTTAATTTTTAATTTTTAATTTTTAATTTTTAATTTTTAATTTTTAATTTTTATTTTTAATTTTTAATTTTTAATTTTTAATTTTAATTTTTAATTTTTAATTTTTAATTTTAATTTTTTAATTTTTAATTTTTAATTTTTAATTTTTAATTTTAATAATTTTTAATTTTTTAATTTTTAATTTTTAATTTTTAATTTTTAATTTTTAATTTTTAATTTTTATTTTTTAGTTATTTTAGTTTTATTTTTTATTTTTAATTTTTAATTTTTAATTTTTAATTTTTAATTTTTAATTTTTAATTTTTAATTTTTAATTTTTAATTTTTAATTTTTAATTTTTAATTTTTAATTTTTAATTTTTAATTTTTAATTTTTAATTTTTAATTTTTAATTTTTAATTTTTAATTTTTAATTTTTAATTTTTAATTTTTAATTTTTAATTTTTTAATTTTTAATTTTTAATTTTTAATTTTTAATTTTTTAATTTTTAATTTTTAATTTTTAATTTTTAATTTTTAATTTTTAATTTTTAATTTTTAGTTTTAATTTTTAATTTTTAATTTTTATTTTTTTTTTAATTTTTAATTTTTAATTTTTAATTTTTAATTTTAAATTTTTAGTTCTTAATTTTTAGTTTTTATTTTTTAATTTTTAGTTTAATTTTAAATTTTCAATTTTTAATTATTAATTTTTAATTTATAATTTTAATTTTTAATTTTTAATTTTTAATTTTTAGTTTTTAATTTTTAATTTTTAATTTTTAATTTTTAATTTTTTAATTTTTAATTTTTAATTTTTAATTTTTAATTTTTAATTTTTAATTTTTAATTTTTAATTTTTAATTTTTAATTTTTAATTTTTAATTTTTAATTTTTAATTTTTAATTTTTAATTTTTAATTTTTAATTTTTAATTTTCAATTTTTAATTTTTAATTTTTAATTTTTAATTTTTAAGTTTTAATTTTTAATTTTAAATTTTTAATTTTTAATTTTTAATTTTTAATTTTTAATTTTTAATTTTTAATTTTTAATTTTTAAATTTTAATTTTTAATTTTTAATTTATAATTTTTAATTTTTAATTTTTAATTTTGAATATTTAATTTTTAATTTTTAATTTTTAATTTTTATTTTTTAATTTTTAATTTTTATTTTTAATTTTAATTTTTAATTTCTAAATTTTAATTTTGAATTTTTAATTTTTAATTCTTAATTTTTAGTTTTTAATTTTTAATTTTTAATTTTTAATTTTTAATTTTTAGTTTTTAATTTTTAACTTTTAATTTTTATTTTTAATATCTAATTTTTAATTTTTAATTTTGAATTTTTAATTTTTGATTTTTAATTTTAAATTTTTAATTTTTTAATTTTTAATTTTTAATTTTTAATTTTTAATTTTTAATTTTTAATTTTTAATTTTTAATTTTTAATTTTTAATTTTTAATTTTTTAATTTTCAATTTTTAATTTTTAATTTTTAATTTTTAATTTTTAATTTTTAATTTTTAATTTTTAATTTTTAATTTTTAATTTTTAATTTTTAATTTTTAATTTTTAATTTTTAATTTTTAATTTTTAATTTTTAATTTTTAATTTTTAATTTTTAATTTTTAATTTTTAATTTTTAATTTTTAATTTTTAATTTTTAATTTTTAATTTTTAATTTTTAATTTTTAATTTTTAATTTT
>CAVMKG010000578.1:7500-20000 GCA_963682025.1 Cordilura impudica
TTAATTAAACACTTTGCAGTTCCATTTTTCAAACAATTTTTATAAAATAATATGCGTTTTATATTTTGAATATTTTCAATCTTTTTATAAATTGATTCAAGATCTTTTATATTGAGGATACTCCAGTCTGTTTCCAGCATTAAAACTTGACCATGATTTGAATAAATTTCAGAATATTCTTCTATTGTTGTTATGACAGCATGTTTTTTTAGTTCCTTTTCAATACGACCAAAAACTCTATCAGCTGGTAAAAAACTATGTCCTCTTATAGTAATATTTTGGATGTGGGAGGGTGATTTCGTTTGGAGCCAAAACAAAATGGTTCGAGCTATATAAGAGTTCTTGTTTTGACCGCCACATCCATCACAAAAAAATCTGATAAAATTAATATCTTTTAAATTTATACCATTTAAATAGTGGATTATGGCAGAACCAATTTCCGTCGATCCTCGACCTGCCTGGTTTTCAGTCCAGCAATAAAATGAAGGATTCTTGCTATCAACACCAACAATACAAAAATTGTAAAACGCAAGCTGACGAGAGTAATAAGCTTCTTGAATAGGACATTTCGGCAACAATTGAACTTTTTGCATATCAAAAACTAATGTCAGTGTATTTTCCGGTTTCTTTTTCATTATCTCGTAAAATGCATTAGCTCTAAGCTTATGAATTCTTAAATCTGTCATAAGTTTAACTTTCTTTTGAGGATCAACTTAGTTTTAATTTTATTTTGTGTGAAATGACACACAGTGCAGACATCTGACGCCGGGGATGAGAATCCGATATTAAAATTATTTGAAAAAAGTTGACGAAATAAAGTTTGGCTAACTTTTAAACTAGTATAAACGAATTCGTTGTACAACGAAAACATTTTGGCAATGTTAAGGTTACTATTTAAGTAAATACGTTTGGATTTAGATCTATTATAATGACTCTCAATAGCAGGAAAGGAATTAATAAATTTTATGACGCTTTCTTTTTTGTCAACAAATTTATGAGAACGATGATCTCCACCTCTTCGCTCAGTTGGTATTCCACCATTGAAAATGCGTTTAATAAGAAAATCTATTCTTCTTTTAGTTATTGAGAGTACTTTCATAAAGTATGCTTTACAAACCAATGTTCGCTTACCATTTTTTATTAAATGATAGCTCGACGTTTTGTTCTTCGGCCTTGTTGTTGCTTCGACGAGGTTTTTTGGTGAATATTAGTCTGGTTAAATAAATTTCTTGCTTTATCTTATCTGTATTTTTGTATAATAATCTACGATTTTTTATATAATCGACTTGTCTAAACTCTTTGCATTGAAACTTGCTAGTACCTTTGTGATTGCAATTACTTTTATAATTTTTACCATCAGCATCATTGTCTATATAGATCGTACAACAAAAAAAATTTTACGATAAGAACTCAAACATAATTTATATTTCTTGTTCAAAATATTAGAAAATTACGCGATATATTTACTTTTTCCGAGCTTTGTTACATTTTTGCTTTTTACGAGTTCCCGTATTTAATGTTTCGACCGTATCTTTTATTTCTTCCATTTTTTAATTTAAATATTATAAATTTTTTTCAATAACACTCAGTAATCAAACAATAGTTGAATTTTTGCATTTATTATATAACAGTTATTTTAAACGAACATGTGCCAAAAATAAACGTCAAACAAAGAATAGTGTAAAGTGTAAATAAAATAAATATAGAGGAGCAGCAGAACAAAACGAGCTTTTTCGATCATGTATAATTTTTGGGAAATTAATTAATAACTGACAAAGACTATGAAAAAAGTACGTTTTGGTAAAAAAGAATTGAAAAAGTACGTTTTGTTGTGCATCAATTTTTAAAGAACGTATTTTCTCTGTGAGAAAAAATAAAAACTTATGCTAATAAGACTTTTTTTTGGTAGAATTTGACCCAAATAATATAAAAATAACATAAAATCAATTTTTTGAAAAATGCCAGAAATCCCCTTTTGTTCTGTGGCTCCTCATATGTATATGCATATTATTTTTGTGCCATTTTTTTATGTTGTTGTACAATTATTATGTTCAACCACTAAACTGTTACAACAAACACACTGGGTTTTATGTTTTTTTTTTAGATATCTTCATATTTTTGCTCGTATCTAATTACAATGATGCCCGATGTAGCCCATTTTCAACAAGAACCTGCTGGGAATTATGGCAAATGATGTTTTTGTAACCTTATCCAGTTAGATGGCTTTTTTTTGTGAATGAGCGTGATTTCAACAGACAGACGGACGGACGGACAGACGGACATCGCTATATCGACTCGAGCTGTGATAAGGATCAAGAATATATACACTTTATGGGGTCGGAAATTAGTTTTTCGATGCGTTACAAATGGAATGACAAACCTATATATACCCTCTGCCACTGCCGTGTGGAGGGTATAAAAAGTACAACTATTTGATGAGAATGTTATTATACCCTCCACCCCAGTGTATATATAAGTTTGTCTTTCCGTTGGTAATAATTAGAAAAAAATTCTGAACCCCAAAATATATATATATTTGTGATCCTTATAACAAGCGGAGTTGATATAGCGATGTCCGTCTGTCCGTCTGTGGAAATCACGATGACAACTTCAATCGGGCAGCTAGGGTGCTCGTTCGCATAAAAAAGGATTCGCTAACTTTCTGAGAAGTTTGCTATTTAAAATCGCCCAAATCGCTTGATTAGGGCCCGAGATTTAAATGAAGAACTAAAAAAAGTCTTGAATAAATATGATTTTCTATGTTGTTCTTGTCACGATCACGCCCTCAATAGGACAGCTAGGGTGATTATTTTTAGTAGGAATGATTAACCAAGATAAAGGGAAGATTTCTGTTTCAAAATCATTAAAATCGGTGGAACAGGTCCAGGGATATCTCTGAAAAAGTAAAAAAAATGAAAAGTATGATATTTCTATATTGCTCTTGTTGTTATTCTAAATGTTGTATTGTTGTCATAGCTGGACTTGTTGTTTTTGTGGTCGTTGTGGTAACAATATAATAAAAACTAACCCTTTGTACATTTTTTTTTTATCAACTCTGGTAGAAAAATTTAAAAGTTTCCATTGTTTTGGCATCACTAAAAAATTTGTTAGATTTTTTTTCCATTGCCACGATCCTGCTTGCAAAGTTTCAGATCAATTGGCTCACGGGAAAAGGGTTAAGCAGAGAATAATATAAAGGGAGTAAAAATTCACCAACATCTAAAGCAAATAATGCTAAACTACGTGGTTGTTAATAAAAAACAATGTAAATTTACAAATAAAAAAGAAAATTATGTATTAATTTATTTAAAGAAAAACACAACAATAACTTTTGATGTTATATTTTTGGTGTGTAATATTTACATATACATACATACATACATACATATATTAAATAAAAACAAGTAAGAAATTATAGTCGCTAGACCGACTATGCGATACCCCATAGCATGGTTTAGAGACCCTATCTCTTCGGTCCAACAAATTCGATATAGAAAATAAGAATAAACCAAATTTGAAGGACATTGTTATTATATTTTTTGGCTGCGGATATGAAAAAGTTCATATCGGATACTATATTTATGTGGGCAATGGGTCGAAATATGGACCGATCCTGAACATATTTGGTAAAGTCACTTAGATTTTGAAAAAATATATACACACCATATTTGAAAAAAATCTGTGCAATGTTTTTGTTTTTTGATAGATTTAGTAGTAGCTCTATATGGGGCCTATGACTAAAAATTGTCCTATAGGGATTATTTTTGGACTACTGATTATTGGATATAATGTGTATAGGGACTAGGTCTGAACATGAACCGAATTTCACCAATTTCAAAAGCGTTCATCGTACGGCCAGTGAAAGCTTATATACCGAATTTCATCAAAATATATTCGTATTTGCGACGTGTAGTTTGATTACAAGGTTTACATGGACACACAGACGGACGGACGGACGGACGGACGGACATCGCTAAGTCGACTCAGATAGTGATTCTGAGTCGATCGGTATAATAAAAGATTGGGCTGGGTCAAATATTTTTGGTAGTTACAAACAGCAGCACAAAGTCATTATACCCAAACCACATGGTGGTATAGGGTATAAATATATATAATAACAAGTAAGAAAATTATAGTCGGTCTAGACCGAATATATACAAACAAAATTTGAGAAGAATCCGTGCAATATTTTTGTTTTTTGATAGATTTAAGTGAAGATCGGGAAGCAGCTCTATATGGAGCCTATGACTAAGAGTTGTCCCATAGGGATCATTTTTGGCCTACTGATCAGTGGATGTAATGAACACATACAAACCCAATTTGACTAAGATTTATATGATAATTTGGATCTTATGGCAATTTAAGTCGATTTCATAAGGGTCATTTGTATGGGGGCTAGGTCTGAACATGGACCGATTCTCACCAATTTCAATAGCGTTCATCCCATGGCCGATAAAAGCTTATGTACCAAATTGGATCAAAATACATTCATATTTGCGACCTGCAGTTTGATTACAAGCTTTACATGGACACACAGACGGACGGACGGACGGACGGACGGACGGACGGACGGACGGACGGACATCGTTATATCGAATCAGATAGTGATTCTGATTCGATCGGTATAATAAAAGCCATCTAGGTCAAATATTTTTGGTAGTTACAAACAGCAGCACAAAGTCATTATACCCAAACCACATAGTGGTATAGGGTATAAATATCAATATTCTGGGATTTTTATAACACGGTGTCTCGACTAGCTGTAATTCATGGCAATGTTCATGTTCAAGTCAGAGAAATATAATAACGTCAAAACACGAAATGGGCAAATTATGTCTAGGCATTTCATTTCCAAAATGTCTCTGAGCTGCAAACACTTAAATTTGTGTCCAATTTCCTCCCACGCTTTTCTTTTTAAATCTGTTTTTATAGTTTTCACTTTTGTAGTTCCATAAACACTCATATTCGCGATACATATTAATGAAATTATTAATTTGGCTTTTATTTGAGTTAAGTTGCGCCATCTTAAAATACTTAAACGTCAAAATCGAATGAAACTTCAAATTAATGGCAGGGTTTATTGCAGAATTTCTGTCATTTCAACATTAGAGGTCTCCACTAGCCATTGACTTGTTCATTGTCATGAATTATAGCTAGTCGAGACACCATGTAACATCGCAAGTTTTGCAAATATCAAAATACTCTAAATAATATATATATAAAATAACATATACATGAAGAGCATTTAGAACATTACTGAACGTAACCGGAAAGTCCCAACGCTTTTCATGTAACTAAGAAACAGCAGACACGTTACGTTACTGTTACGTGTGGTTAACTAGGCCTTAAGTTAGTTCTATCATTACTACTAATGATAAATAATGTTACCCTGTAAAAAACGTAATCCAAATTTACTGGATTATATATAAATCCATATAATATATAAAAATGCAATTAAGATTTTAACTTGTTAAATGTATTATTATGATTTATTTCTTGAAATGCGCATATAAAAACGGAAGTTTGTTAATTATAGAGCATAAATATTATTAAAATAATACTAATGATAATAAATGTTAACCGTTTCCCCAAATAATTGCATATATGATGAACTCGGCAACTCTATTTTGTAAACACAACAAGAAGTTAATGATTTGCGGAAAATTTTCTGAAAACAATTTCCCGAAATTACAATTTCCCGAACACAATTTCCCGAAATTACTATTTCTTCAAAGAGCTTGTTGATGGCATTTCCGAAACAATACCGTCAGAAATTCCGGCCGAAGCGCGAGCAATCAGTTCATGACCACTTGATGTAGCGGTCCGGGCAAGATCTTTGAGCTCATTAACGATTTTTTCATTAGCAACGAAAGCCGTTTCGGCACTGTTATTGAGAAGATTCTCTTTTTTATAGTATCGTTGCAAGTTATGACCCTACCGGTGCAATGTTTTCCTCGTTAATGGATACAACGCCAATAAACGAGAAGTCGTATACTCGGGAAATTGTTTTTTTTCGAGAAATCGTATGCAGCAAGGGAGGACGCGGTGCGGGGTGGGGGAATTGTTTTTTCGAGAAGTCATATACTCGGGAAATTGTTTTTTTCGAGAAATCGTATGCAGCAAGTTGTATTTTCGGAAAATTTTTATTTTTTTGATGGGGGAAATCAAGAATATATGGGAAGTTATAAACTAAAAATAGGGAAATTGTAATTTCGGGAAATTGTTTTCGGGAAATTGTAATTTCAGGAAATTGTTTTCGGGAAATTGTAATTTCGGGAAATTGTTTTCGGGGAATTGTTTTTTCGGGGAATTATTTTTTCAGGCAATTGTTTTTGGGCAATTGTATTTGGGAAACTGTTTTCGGGAAATTGTTTTTGGAAAATTTCCCGCAGAGGAAAGTTCATATGCCAAACTTATGGTCATATTTGTAAAAGAATTATGGAAAAACGTATGGTTTAATTGAAAATACATTTCTTTTGCATTAACAAACAGAGTGTCACTTCATTTTGCGCAGTGTGACTATGCCACAGTAGATGGCGCCACAATTTTTGTTCTAATTAGCTTCGCAATAGTTATCTCTATTTTAAAATGAATGTCAACAGTCCTACATAGTTATAGGGCCCATACACGACACCAGCATGCATGCGCAATCAAGTGATTGCGCCAGCTGATTGACCGTGTATGGGCCTGTGGTGTGATTGTGCCAGCCGATTGTGCGAAATCAAAATGAGTTTGATATTTTTGTGATTGCACAATCGTGCTGTTGTCGTGTATGGGCCATATTTCTCATTACAATGTAATTTTTGAAGAATAAACATCGCGCATGGATGTATTTTATAAACGAATTTTATGGTGAACATAAAAAATTTAATTTTACACTTAATATATATATGTATAATTTACATATATATTTACATATATAATACTATATAATAATAATAAGATATGTATTTAGTTAATATATGTAAAAAATAAAACAACAAAATTTTTAAGGTCACTATCCGTATCGATGTTTTCAACACGCTACTTGGAAAGAAATGATGATTGTACCAGCATGCTGATGTGATCTTGATTGTACTTTCTTGATTGTACTATCGATCACTTGATTGTGCCAGCATGCTGGTGTCGTGTGTGGGCCCTATTATATCAAATTATTATTCTGCTTTACCTACAAAATATCTGATTGCGATTATATATAATTTTTAAAAATTGTTTATAATTACTAAAGCATTATTTTTCACATAAATACAAAATTGCACCTTTTAAATTTTCCATTCAAATTTAAAAAAAAATATCAATTCTAAAAACTGGAATTCAGATTTCCAATTATAAATTAGAAAATATCAATTGAATTTCAGTAAATCATATTAAAACGTCGGAAATAACAACTTGAAATTCAGGAGACATTAATAGCTTTTCAGGATAAGAAAACATTAATTTAAATTCAATGAATTTGATGAGAATGTTATTTATACATATATTATTTTTCACAAAATAATTTGAACCAGTGTTCATGATGACTTCAGAATTTGACTTCATGGTATGCAAAGTAAAACCCAAAAAATTGAAGTTCGATGATGATTCCCAGGTAGTAGTATTTGGAGTCAATAAATGAAAATATATTTTTTAATAGTTTTCATTTTTCAGACATTTGGCAATTAATACTGTAATTAATATGCATTTTTTTTATTTTGTTTTCAATGGTGCGTGGTAGAGCAGAAGAAAGCATATATTTATAAAACTCATAACTACACTTTATTCTTAATCGGACCGGTTTCCGGCATTTCAGCCTTCATCACCACCGATTTATTAAACATTGTGATAAATTATTATGTTTTAATTGCATAGAAAATAAGTAGAAAAATTTCATATAGAAGCAATCTATTCAATTAAAACATAACAATTTATCACAATGTTCAATATCGCTGATGAAGGCTGAAATGCCAGAAACCGGCCCGTTTCTGTCATTTTACAATTGCATGGGTAAAAATATAACACCCACTGAATTGAAGGGTCCTTTCAAAATTCAACTACGCGATGAATGTTTACGGACAACAGACAATCTTTTACAGCTGGTCCAACCACAAATTGTAGTAGCTGTGGGTGATTATGTATTTAAATATATACAAAAATCTTAAGTTTGCAAAAATATTTTTGCGTTTAGCCCATTCTAATCCGAGGTCTCTAAACAATACAAATTGGCCAGAGAAAGCGGAGAAGTTTCTAAGAGATGAATAATTATTACAGTTTTAAAGAAATGAAAAAAAATTAATTTTAAAGTGAATCGTTAATAATTAAAGTGAGTCTCTTGAATGAATTTGTCATATGTAACATTTTATTTCTATTTGAATAATTACAATATTTTTATACCCTCCACTCCAGTGTGCAGAGGTATATATAAGTTTGTCATTCCGTTTGTAATAGTTAGAAAAAAAATTTTGGAACCCATAAAATATATATATTTGTGATCCTTATAACAGCCAGAGTTGATATAGCGATGTCCGTCTGTCCGTCTGTGGAAATCACGATGACGGCATCAATCGGGCAGCTAGGGTGCTCGTTGACATAAGAAATGATTCATTAAAATCCTGAAAAGTTTGCTAATTAAAATCGTCCAAATCGGTCGATTAGGGCCCGAGATTTGAATGAAGAACTAAAAAAAGTCTTGAAAAAATATAATTTTCTATGTTGTTCTTGTCACGATCACGCCCTGAATAGTGCACTACAGTGACCATTTTTAGTGAGAATGATTCACCAAATTCATGGGAAGATTTCTATTTCAAAAATCATTAAAATCGGTGGAACAGGTCTAGGGAAATCTCTGAAAAATTAAAAAAAAAATAAAAAATATGAAGTTTCTATATTGTTCTTGTTGTTATTCTAAATGTTGTGTTGTTGTCATAGCTGGACTTGTTGTCTTTGTGGTCGTTGTGGTAGTAATATAATAAAAACTAACCCTTTGTACATTTTTTTATTAACTCTGGTAGAAAAATTTAAATGTTTCCATTGTTTTGGCATCACTAAACAAAATTGTTAGATCATTTCTGTTATTACCACGAGCCTGCCTGCAAAATTTCAGATCGAGTGGGTCACGGGAAATTGGTTAAAATCGATCCAAAATTTTTTCGACAAGCAGACACTACGAGTTAATATAAAGGGAGTAAAAATTCACCAACATCTTAAGCAAATAATGCTAAAATACCTAGTTGTTAATAAAAAAAAAAATAATGTAAATATAGCAAAAAAAAATTTTATGTATAAATTTATTTATAAATTTATATAAACATATTAAATAATACAAATAATATACATACATATATTATATATGTATATCCATAACAACTGCATGTTAGAAATAAGTCGGTATATTATTTTATTTACATAAAATTCTGCAATATTTTGTTGTTGGGAAAATATATTTCTTTTGCATTAACAGAGTGTCACTTCATTTTGCTCAGCGTGACTATGCCACAGTAGATGGCGCCACAATTTTTGTTTGTTCTAATTAGCTTTGCAATAGTTATTTCTATTTTAACATGAATGTTAATATTTTCAACTGGATATCATACAGAACAATGTTAAGAGTATACACGGGCTGGTCTTTTATTTCATACGTATTTTTATTATTCTTTTACAAATATGAACATAAGTTTGGCATATTAACTTTTTGTTGTCTTTACAAACTAGAGTTACCGAGTTCATCAATGAGTTTTTTGCTTTCAAAACAGTTCTACATAGTTATATAGAATTATTATTCTGCTTTACCTACAAAATATTTGATTGCGATTACATCTAATTTTTAAAAATTGTTTATAATTACTAAAGCATTATTATTCACATAAATACAAAATTGCACTTTTTAAATTTTCCATTCAAACTTAAGAAAATATCAATTCTAAAAACTGGAATTAAAAATTTCCAATTATAAATTACAATTAATTGAATCTCAGAAAATCATACCAAAACGTCGAAAATTATAATTTTAAATTTAGAAGACATCAATTGCATCTTTAATATATAAATTTTATTCGTTAAACACAAATTGAAATTCCAAAAAAAAAAAACACCAAATACCTATGTTTACATTTAAAAAATTTTTACATTTAAAAAAAATATTGACATTCAGGAGAAATTAATAGCTTTTCAGTATCGCGATTCAGTAACTTCTTTTAACGATAGTCGAATCGTTAAAAAAAGAAAATTGCAAAATTATCAGCAGAATTTTTAAACGATATTCGCTATTGTTAAAGTCAGCTGTTGTTGTTATCTAAACGACAACCATTTTTGTGTTGTTTATTCAATCGATAAAAACTTAAATTTTCAGGTTGAAATGTCGTCATACATAAATAAAAATCATAAAGTAGTGAAAATATTTTGCTTTAATTAAAAAACTTCATTATATAAATAAAAAAATGAAATAGCATATTCAATTCATTATTTCATTTTCAAATAAATACACAGAAATATTAGTAAAAAAAAATAAAGATATTAAACATAAACATAAAATCATCCTGACAAACACGAAGTAATTTGTTTTTTCTATTCTTCTTTGTGTTTTTCGCTTATTTTGACGGAGATGCCACTCGTTTACAATTTAAATAAATAGAAAAATAGATTTCTCGACTATCGTTAAGATGTATGTACTTAGTGAAGCACTTAATCCTTAGTGCAAACAACAATAGCTGTCGATATATTTTGCGATTGTCGGATCGTTGAAATTTACAGAATCACACTACAGAAAACATTAATTTAAATTCAATGAATTTTAGAAAACCTCAAATGATATTTAAGAAATGCGAACATAAAAACTGTTACATAAATAAACGCAATTTGATGAGAATGTTATTTTTTTATATATAAATTTTCACAATTTTTTTTGGATGAAAATTTGAAGTTTTCAGCAAATAAAGAGAACAAATTATTTTATTTAAAATGTTTGGGACATTTGGTTTCTTGCGTTTGGCATCCCTAATTTGAATATTTATTATTATAAGTTTATTCTATACGTTTTCCAAATGTGGCAATATTTTAATAAAAAAATTGAGAGAGTTTTTTTTTGGTTATTATTTTGTTACTCCATCCGACCTATATGGCCGCAATGAAGAAATATTTGGCCAGTTAAAATAAACTATACAGCCATCTCCAATTAGCACGATTAAGTGCATATAGCCACCTACACAACCATTACCTTTGCAGTGGAGGTTAGAGCGAGCTATTTAATTAGCAAAAACTAAATTAAATGAGAAGTTATGTCATATAACCGGAAACGCATGCATATAGGTATATAACCTAAATGCATGCCGATCAGCAACCACGATGACCAAAAAGCAAACACCGAAATAAATCCGAAATAATAGAAAAGACGAAAACCAACCCAAAGAATTTGCTGAAATAATTTGGTATTAAGTTTAACAAATTGTTTACTTTTTCATTTACATTTATTATCAAGACTCAAACCGAGGTGGAGGGTATCAAAGATTCGGCACAGCCGAATTTAACACTCTTACTTGTTTTTTAATAGGTACACAGAGAATATTTGTTTAAAAGAAACCAAAAATGTAAAATTTCGAAGACCTGATAAACTATAAATTAAACATTTTCTATAAATAACATACGTCGCCTCCATTTGACAACATTATAGCTGTCTTATATGCATTTTTTTTAATTTTAAAAAATATCCAGTTACTGGTAATTTTTTAGTTTTTGGTAACACACCACTTAATATCCTTTGAAATTTCTTATCTTTTTAAGTTTTGCTATTTTGTGTTTTTTTTTTGTTTTTTAAAGAAATGAATTACTTATTAATACTTATTTGATTTAATAAACTTCAAACTTATGGATAAAAGAGATTAAATGTTCTTCACATTTTTTTTTACCTATTCAGAATGTAAGATTTAAAATTTTAAAACAACAAAATATATTTAAAATTTTACCACATTCTTCGTGAACTCAACTATATGCCCTTTTATGCATTCATATAAACATTCATACAAAATGTACACAACCAATTTAATATCGGCGTTGTGTTACGTCCATGGATTTCGATCAGTGTAGTACAACTAACACATGCTCATAAACACGATTACTAACTCAATTCTCTCGATGGCCACCACTGGTGTAAACGATTATTAAAACAAGGAGTTTATTAACTGGCGCCCAACGAGGATAACCTATAACTTTTTTTAAAAAACAAAAAACTTTAAAACCTCTAAAAGAAAAAAAGTGTGTAAAAATACCTAAAAATTTTTTTAAACAAGAAAAATCTTTAAATCTCTTAAAGAAAAAATTGTGTAAAAAAGGCCTAAACATTTTCTTTAAACAAAAAAGTGAAAAAATACCAACGTGGATAACCGTAAAACATATCGTGCTTAACTAGAAACAATAAAGTGCTTAAAATTGCAATTGTAAAGAAATTGTATAAAGAAAAAAACATATTTCAAAATAACGTATCCTAATAGTGGAAAAAAGGCAAACATAAAATTCTTCATAGAAGAATACAA
>CAVMKG010000579.1:0-15818 GCA_963682025.1 Cordilura impudica
ATAACTAATGTACTTGTCAAAAGAATGTCGCTTTCGTAGTACTTCGTATTTTTTATATAAGAGGCCAATCCCATCCCGCCCAATTTTTATTGGACTACTCACATTAATATCTGATCGACTCGTGCAAAATGTCGAGTCGTTTTCTTTTATAGTAGACCAGTTGTCTGATATTAGATATCTACTTTGAATGGGCGGTGCTACGCCCACTGCTTCGATCACTTCTATCTTTTTGTTCAACTAATCATACAAAGAACCTATGGGCTCAAGCAACGCCAAAAAGTTCTCTCTTTTCCAGATATATGACATTAAATAGTTACTTTGCATAGGGAGTGCCACGCCCATTGGTGTGAACCCGCCAATTTTTTGTCGGACTACTCATACTAAGATCTGATGTGATCGTGCAAAGTTTCGAAGCTTCCCTTTTTTAATACACGAGTTATTCGGTATCGTATATTTGCTTTGTACTGGCGGCGCCACGCTCACTGTTCCGACCACGCCCTTTTTTATTTTGATGTTTACTTTGTATGGCAAGTGCCACGCCTATTGGTCCGATACTGCCCATTTTTTGTCCGACTACTCACGCCCACTAAAAATATTTAAAAAACTATAGCCTATAACACTTCCCATATCCGCAGTAAGGCTGATATGAATATATTTCGATGAAATTTGGCATATAAGCTTTTATCGGCCATAGGATGAAATTGGTGAAATTCGATCCATGTTCAGTACTAGTCCCCATACAAATGAACCCTATGAAATCGACATAAATTGCCATAACATCCAAATTATCATATAGATCTCAGTCAAGTTGGGTTTGTATATGTTTATTATATCCATTAATCGCTAATCCAAAAATAATCCCTACAGGACAATTCTTAGTCATAGGCCCTATATAGAACTGCTCCCCGATCTTCACTTAAATCTATCAAAAAACAAAAATATTTCACAGATTTTTTCCAAATTTGGTTTGTTCATATTTTTCAAAATATAAGTGACTTTACCATATTTGTCGACCTAGTCCTAGTCATATAAATATAGCACCCGATATGAACTTTTTCATATCTGCAGCCAAAAAAAATTAATAACAACGCCACTCAAATTTGGTTTATGCTTATTTTCTATATCCAATAAGTTGGAGCGAAGAGATAGGGTCTCTAAACCATGGTAGAGGGTATCGCATAGTCGGTCTAGACCGACTATTATTATCTTACTTGTTTTTTATGAAACAGATAAAAACAGATTTTATTCAAAATATGACACAGAAATTTTTTTTATATCATTCATTTTTTTACAGTGCAAATTAAGTGACTCTGACTCGATAGCTATAATATATGGTTTGTCTTGTTCAGATATTTTAGGTAGTTACAAATATCAGCACAATCTCATCATAATCTGACTATAGTCATATAGGGTATACATATATATTAAGGGTCACAAAAGTTTTCAAAGTTCTAAACAAACGTATTTGTTTGTGTTGTCGAATGTACAAACATTTTAGTTATAATAACTTAAAATTTTAAATACATACTTTCGTTCTTAAAAATGGAAAATTTGCCAGATTTACTTTTTTTGTAATACTGTTTATTCTGCCTATGGTTTCCCTCATAATGGATTATGTTACATAATTTAAATATACATATATTCATAAATATATATGAGTACATTCTAACATATACTTGCATTTTTCCCAACCACATCAATTTTAAAATTTTTACTTGACAATTTTGGGTAAAAGCACTTGCACAAAAAACATTTTGTTATGTGAAAATTCTGAATTTACTGTTGATGTGAAACATATTTGTAAGACAATATTCCGAACAAGCAGATTCCAGCGCTCGAAATTCGAGTGCAATTTCTAGGCAACTTTCAACTCAGCCAATTCACAAACCAACACTTTTTTGGTTTATTATTATTGTGAATGAAGATGACAAACTCATTAACAAACACATTAACAAATTTACACATAGCATATGTATAATTTTATGTATGGCTTAGCAGCAACTTTAAATGCAATTTACTCAAAATAAAAGAAAAAATTTTAAAATCTGTAAATCTGGGGAACTAAAAAGAAATACATTTCAAATAATATACGTTTGTTGAAAAGCGGGATAAAACGATAGAACAAAAAATCGGTAACAAAAATTCGCCTAGCCTATTAATATTATAAATGTAGAACTGTCCTCTTAATATAATGTTTGTCTATTTTCAGATATCTTATTTCTTCTTGGTAAAAAGATCGGATTCGGTGAAATAATTATGATGTCAGATTCGGATTCCAACGAAATGTACTGAAGGTGAAGAACATTAGTTTTAGATACATTGTCGAGATTTATACAAAAAATGTATTGCAGTCTCAAAAAGTTCATTTAGGATTCCGCGATTACATGATGTGATGCAGAAATAGTGAGCCCAACTTCGGAATCAGAGTTTTTCATTTTTTCTGGGCCTGTGTAAATAATTAAGACTATTTTTAAAATTTTACTTGATATCGTCGCGTTAGAGCTATTTATTTATTTATTTATTTATCGATTTATGATATTTTATGTTTTATTTAAGAGTTAAATCAAATTGATAAATGCCAATTCTAATGAAGATAAATAAAAGTAAATACATTAAATAACATTAAGATTTTTATGAAAAATCTATCGTGTTAAAATTGATAAATACAGTATATTATTATTATAATTACAAAATATTATTCCAGGTTCAGATTATATTAAAAAATTTTATTATTCAATAATAAATAATTTTTGATCCGTGTCTGTAATATCAAATTCAGTGTTTGAGTTAGCCGATTGATTATTTCGAGGCAAACTGATAAAGACCATAATTTAATTATCCGCATCTATCCGCTGTCAGTTGGGTGTCACGTATCGATGGCTGAAAACTATAACAAGCGGAAAATTTAGTTTTTTATTGGAAAATTTCTTTGGCGCTGGTATTTGTTATTTGTAACGACACTAGGAGCGTTGACTTTTGACCGCTTAATTCATTCAAATTAGCTAAATTGCATTGTTTGGTCAAACACGTTGCCAATACCCAGCAGCTCTTACTTGTTAGTGCTTATAAGCCATCTACAATGTTGGATGGATTTGCTGTTTTATAGTTTTAACTTTGTTTGAGGTTATTTGACATTGAGTTTAATTTTCTAGCATTTCACCATGTTTTTGTGACATTCTTATATTTCATTTGTATTTTTGCAAATTTCACAATTTAAATTTTTAATTCTTTTAGGTTTATTACTTTTTGCTTGCTTTAGTTTCTTCTTAAGTTTGTATGGAAATGATTTTTTGTGTGTTTTTTTTTTTTGTGAACAGAAATATATAGGACTTTTGCTATTTTTTTTATAAATATTATAATTTTTCCGGATGCCACTTGCCTTAGTTTCAAAATCCAAAAAGAAAAGGAAAAAGGAAGTCGTTCTTTATTAATGTTTTCCCAAAAAAAAAACGCAGACGTTTTCTTTTTGAGTGCTTTCCTTTTTGTTTTCCGTTCGATTCCTAGCAAAATCATGGTTATTCTAAACAAACAAATAAACTACTTCAGTACACTTGTTCTTCTTCTCATTCAATCACAATAATTTTAACACTAAAACGCACTCCTGACAAATGTGTTGTCTTGTCGATTGCGTACGTACAAGGTCTACATGGAGCAATGGACATCGTTATAGGATCGGTGTAATAAACAAATCTGTTTCTGGCAGTAGTGTATATCGGCACAAAATCGTTATATTACAAAAATATTCAATGTGTTTCAACTTCGCAAAATCGATTCTGCACCACCCGCCCCCCTAAATGTAGTATCTACTCGTATATATGTTTAAATTCAGATTCATATAAGTATGTCTGCGTATAAGTTTCTTTTATTCGTACGAATTTATTATAAATGTACTCGTTTACTTGCGCAAAGAATAAATTCAAATTATCTGCCTTCGACACTTCAACGCCTATCTTTTGTTATGTTTGTTCATAAGTACATAATATCGAAATCAAATCATCCCAGCAAAAATATGAGTTCCAAAATTAAAAAGAAAATTTATTTTTGCATTAAATTTCCAGATATGAATTATGATTCAGTTAGAAAATAATTAAATTTATTTATTTTATTTTCATAAAAAGTTTACTTACCAGACGGTAACAAAAATACAAGAGATTGTTTCACTGGCTACAGACCCTGGTTATGGGTGTGTCAACATCTTTATATACATGGCTGAGAGTAATTTGTAAGTCTTATTGAGGCCACCACAGAAAACTTTTTAAAAGTTCTAAAAACCTCTAAAAACTTGGAGTTATTTTGAAAACTCGATTTCTGGTAGCTTCGAGTACTTATGAACGCTTATCTCAGATCCTTTTGAAAGATGAAAAATTGAGTTTTCCAAGTAAATACATTTTATGCTATCTGTATAAAATATTGTTAGTAATTTCCTTAAGAATATTATAAAATTTTTCATTCTTCTCGTTTCATTCTGAATAAAGTTCTATTAAAAAATAAATATACAAGTATACACGCTCTTACAGAAAAACAAGTAGGAATGCTAAATTTGAATGTGCCAAATCTGTTTCTTAAATTCAATATTATAACCAACTAAGTACGGTTAACATATTAATACAGCTGCCAATAATTAACCTTTATATTTTAATACCATTTAAGTTTAAAGTTACTTATTTTTCTTTTTCGATCAGTATTTATTATAAGTCTTATTTGTTGCTTTTTTATAAAAACAATGATGATTTTCTATGGAAAGAATTAACTTCTATCTGGAAAATTGCATTATTATACATTGAATTACACCATGTGGTCAGGGTTTAATGAATTTGTCCTGATGTTTGTAACAACCAAAAATATTTGATTCACAACTTAGAAACGGTGTATCTTCAGACGTAGTCCCTTTCAAATGACCCCTAACTATGTAATCGACTTAAATTGCCATAAGAACCAAATTATTATATACGAGTAGATCTGGGTCAAATTTTATTTATCTGTGTGTGTTACATCTTTAATCTGTAGTCCAAAACTAAACCCTGTAGTATGATTCTTAGCCATAGGCCCCATATAAAGCTGCCTCTCGATTTTCACCTAAATTTATCAGAATATTGCACAGATTTTTCTCAAAATTGGTTTATATATGCTCTTGCAAAAAATAAGTGATAGCCAAATATAGTGAGCAGCATTCCATTTTTGGACCTAGTCCCCATATATGTAGGTATAGCATCGGATGCAAACTCTTTCATATCTCCAACAAAAAAAAAAATTATTTGGACCTAAAACCCTTTCTCTAAACGCATGGTATAGGGTATCGTATATCTGTTTGTTTGTTTTTCTCTTATAACCCCATTAGAGCATAGTGACCTTTGAAAAGGACGTTAAGTTTCGTACACTTTACAACAAATTATTTGAAATAATATTTTAATAAGATATTATTAAAACTGTGTTCAAAAATTAATTTGAAGTAGATAAAAGTTGCTGGAAAATTTTAGATTTTGCAGAATATGTTTTTTTTGCCCATGTCCTTTATAAAGGACGCTATGTTTTTTCATCGATAAAATTTTACAGACTTACAGTTGTTGATTTCAAGAGATTGATATATTTGCGATACCCGCCTTTGGATGGATGTGATACAGATTAAAATTCTGATGAAAGTTATAACGAACATAAAGCAGACCTCAATCATCTTGGACGAGGATTGTTAAACACAGAGTGTAAAATGCGACATGTTGGAAATGAGTCTATTTCATGTGATGAATGGGAGGAAACCGACGATGAACCACTGGAAAAGTGTGCATGAGCTATCTACAAAAATATTCGTTATAAAACTAATAATTGTTGGTCTGAAGCAAATCCTAGCTACGTAATAGAAACTAAATGGGAAAAAAAAACATTACCAAGCCCCGAAACTCAATTCGCCAAAACTCCAGCAGATTTTTTCAACTGTTTTTTTCCCAGGATATTTAAATTCACTGTGTAGAACAAAAAAAAATTGTACGCTCTTTAGAAAACATTGATTTAGATGAAATAAAAGCCTTTTTGGGTGATATGTTGTTGTCAGGATACGCAAAATACCCAAATAAACTTCTTTACTGGTCTGAAGAAAGTGAAACTCCAAACATGCTTGCCATTAGCATGCGTTGTAATAGATTCGTAAAAATTTTGAACAATTTTCATATAAATGTTAACACCAAACTTCAGAGTAATGATCATCTTTTCAAGATTCGACCATTAGCTGATCATCTAAATCGAGTTCATTTAAGACATGGTGGATTAGATGGAAATCTTTGTATTGATGAGAGCATGATTCCTTATTACGGAAAACAAAATGCAAGACAATATATTCGTGGTAAACCAATTAGTTTGGATTAAAAAATTTGGACTTAAATCAAGAAATGGATATATGCTTCAATTTGATATATAACTGGGTAAAAGTGCAGATGTCATTTTACATGGGTTTGGTGTAAGTGGTAACAAAGTTGTTTAACTTCTTACAAAGACAAATGTACCAAAAAATAAAGGATTCAGAGTTAGAAATAAACTTTATTTTAAACTAACAAAGATATATATATATATATATATAAAACAAGTGAGAAAATTATACTCGGTCCAGACCGACTATACGATACCTGTACCATGGTTTAGAAACCCCATTTCTTCGGTCCAAATTATTGGATATAGAAAATAAGTATAAACCAAACTTGAGTGGCACTGTTGTTAATTTTTTTGGCTGCAAATATGAAAAAGTTGATATCGGATGCATAATTTATATGGGGACTAGGTCGAAGAATGGACCGATACTGACCATATTTGGTAAAGTCACTTATATCTTGAAAAAAATATATACAAACCAAATTTGAGAAAAATCTGTGGAAATTTTTGTTTTTTGATAGATTTAAGTGAAAATCGGGAAGCAGCTTTATATGGGAGCTATGACAAAGAATTGCCATATGGGGTTTATTTTTGGTCAAATGATAAACAGATATAATAAACACACACAAACCCAATTTGACTGAGATATATAGGGGTCGTTTGTATGGGGACTAGGACTGAACATGGACCGAATTTCACCAGTTTCGACAAAGTTCATCCTATGGCCAATAAAAGCTTATATACCAAAGTTAATTAAAATATATTCATATTTGCGAACTGTAGTTTGATTGCAAGGTTTACATGGACACACAGACGGACAGAGTCTTAGGTCAAATATTTCAGAGGGTTATGGTCAAATATTTTTGGGAGTTACAAACAGCAGCACAAAGTCATTACACCCAAACCACATAGTGGTATAGGGTATAATTATTTTACCACAAAGATTTTCATCGATAATTACTTATGTACTTGTCAAGCAAGTTTATCTGTACATCTGGTACTATTAGAGATGGTCATACTGAAAATTGTCCACTTTTCTCCATTTCCGAATAACATTTTTCAAGTAATTAAAATATTTTTCTTGTAAGTGGAAGGATAACAAAGTCGTCACTATTGGAACAAATTACGATAACAATGAAATTGGATTATGCAGACTTCATGCAAGAGGCCAAGGTGCGATACAAATACTACCACCGAGCTGATATTACAGCGCTATAATCAAGGCATGGGTGACGTTGATAAAATGGATCAAATGGTGGCTGCATATCTAGAATTAGACAGCCTATATTTGCATATCAATTATGCGGAAACTTCAACCAAATGATCCTAATTCTGTTAGTTTGCTAAAATTTCGCCTTTTACCATAAAACATATGGAGCTCCCTCTATAAGAAGTTCATCTAGAAATAATGTAAACACTGAAGTACGATACGATGGCAGGAATCATACTGTGGACTACTCCGAATTGCAAAGACGATGTGCGTTTTGTGAAAAAAAAACAAATTTTATTTGTATTAAATCAATAGACGTCTTCAGCCAAAAGAAAGCTTCAAAGTTTGTCATACGCCAAATGTATGAACATAGCATAGCGTCCTTTATAACGAACACAACGTAAAACTCAAGTTACCTGTTTTTTCTTAATAAAGATTTCAAAAAATGTTTAATTAAGTTCTTTTGTTCCATATTAACATAAAAATAAATTACAAAAGTTGCTGGGGATCCTCATGCTCTAATGGGTTAGAGTAAAAAACTGTTAACATCTTTCAATCGGAGACCAAAGAAAAATATTTGTTTAATGAATCCGGCGTTAGAATTCTCAAAGCTAATGTAAGTGATCATACTTTGCAATATTTTGAGAGCTTGAAAATTTAATGAAATTGTATCTTTATATCAGAAAATTGTTCAGATATTACCTAAAAAAGAAATAAGAAATTGTTAAATATTTCGATCTAAATTTGCTTGTAATATGTTAATTTAAATAAACAAACAAACTATCCATATATGCCGCAAAAACTGTATGTGCACTATAAAATGTTCTTCAACACATTTAAACCAAGTTGAATCTATGAGGATAATTGGTCTACATATAAACAAAAGATACAGTTGGAACCACCATATCGATTATTTAGTTTCTTCTTTATCAAATCGTCTTAATATCATAAAGTCCTTCTCAAACCCCAAAATGAACTGTAATACATTCACTATTATTTCAATCATCAAATCTATTCCATCAAAAATTAACTACGTACTAGTGATCTATGGTCATTCTTCGAATTCGAAATTACGCAAGCTTAAGACCATAATTAATTCTGCAGTGGGATTTGCACTGGGTGCTATTCGTTCAACCCCAATCAAAAACATGCTTTTTGAATCTAACATCTAACTCTAGAAACACAGACAACAATTTTAACTACCAAACTTTTGAAATCACTAACTTTCAGCATAAACACTCCTATTTTTATATTATTCAAAAAATGCAAGACTTCCAAAAAAAATTCCTCTCGGCATAATAAAGCCCAGCGCCAAACAATATACTCCATGGTTTCTCAAAGAAAACACTATTACCACTTCCCTTCATTACTACATCAAATCTATTTCTAGCCCACACCAATACATAATGTTATTCAACGAACTAAAATAAACACTTAATGATTATAAATTTCTTTACACTGACGGAACAAAATCTGATACATCCACTTCCTTCAGCATAACTACTGATAATAGAATAATCAAATATGCTATTCTACCCAAATTTAGTTCTATATACTCTGCTGAGTCAAAACAATGGTAAATTTGCAATATGTACTGATTCCCTTTCTTCACTACAAACTATTGCAAATATAAACAATTTTAATCACTATATTAACGAAATAAGAAACCTGTTAATCGACAAGCAACCAAATATCAAATTGATTTGGGTTCCTGGGCACTGCGGTATCCAAGGTAATGAATTAGCTGATCTCATTGCAAAAAGGGCTAATATATATTCGTTAATCACAACACCTAATAATAATCATTATGACTGGGAAAAACTTATCACGGAACATTACATTGATAACAAAAAAAAAATCCCAACTTAGCAACACTACAACATGGTAGAAAACATTAAATCATAAAATGAAAGATATTCGATCTTTCTTAAAAAGAAATAACAGATTAGATATGATAAAATTTGAACGGCTATGACTCGGACATTCTAAACTGACTCACGGACACCTTATGAACATTACAATTCCTCAAATTTGTAACTGCATATCTCCCACCCCAAATCCTTCACACATCCTCTCAAACTGCCCAAATTTCATTGCTCATAGACAGAATTGTTTTAAAGGTAGTGATCCTATTGGGTATTTATCCAATCCAACCCCAGATAATATAAAAAAAAATAATAAAATTCCTAAAAGGAACTGGCACTTATAATTTTATATAGAATCCAATTACTATGTAACTCATAA
This sequence comes from Cordilura impudica, assembly GCA_963682025.1. Classification (NCBI taxonomy): domain Eukaryota; kingdom Metazoa; phylum Arthropoda; class Insecta; order Diptera; family Scathophagidae; genus Cordilura; species Cordilura impudica. The sequence continues at coordinate 9,812 of CAVMKG010000579.1, forward strand.
TATTAAGAAACTAGCCGTTTTTACCCGGTCTTGCCCGGGATAAAAAGGCCTTTGACTTGAAAAATGATTCACTATGCTTACCAGGCGCTGAGTACTTAGTCCCCAATTAACAAATTCCTCAATAAAATGAACTTTCTCCCCAAAAATTTGTATGGGAAGTAAATTCATTTTTTATTTCAAGCAAAAATGCTTCAAAAATAAGCTGCAAAACCGCTTTAAGTTTTTTTTTTCAGTTTATTTATAAACATCAAATATAACGGAATGGTTCGCAAATTAAAGGAATCAAAACTTTTAAAAATTGATTTAATTCATTCAATAAGTGATCATCATTGAGCAGAGACGTCAAATTCAAGTTTCAGAAATGAAAGACTAATGCGACGTTTAATATTGTGTCGCAAGGTTTCTTTAAGCAACTGCTTATAGTATATGTGTGGCCTATTTTGATCAACAGGTAATTGTTTCACATACGTAGATAAAATTTATCATACGATATTTCATTAAGCTGTATTCCGCGAGCGAGTCGCGCCCGCTTCCGCGCGTTTGGCAGCCACACCCGTGCTGCCGCGCAGTTGTTGTCATCTTATTTTAATCGCCAAAATATATTTTTCAGATCATTGCGATATTTTAGCTGAGCTGTGATCCGCGAGCCCGTCGCGTCCGCGCTCCGCGCGCCTCGGAGCTACTACCCTTGCTGCCGCTTAGTTCTCGTTAACTTATTTTAATTCCTAAAACATATTTTTTAGAGCATTGCGATATTTTAGCTGAGCTGTGTTCCGAGAGCGCGTCGCGTCCGCGTCCGCGTTCGCGCGCCGCGCAGCTGTTGCCAACTTATTTTAATCGCCAAAATATATTTTTTAGATCATTGCGATATTTTAGCTGAGCTGTGATCCGCGAGCGCGTCGCGTCCGCGCTCCGCGCGCCTCGCGCCGCTTCATCGCAGCTACTACCCTTGCTGCCGCTTAGTTCTCGTTAACTTATTTTGATTCCTAAAACATATTTTTTAGAGCATTGCAATATTTTAGCTGAGCTGTGCTCCGAGAGCGCGTCGTGTCCGCATCCGTCGCGTCCGCGTTCGCGCGCCGCTTCCGCGTGTTTGGCAGCCACACCTGTGCTGCCGCGCAGCTGTTGCCAACTTATTTTAATTGTCAAAATATATTTTTCAGATCATTCCGATACTCTACCTAAGCTGTATTCCCCGTGCGCGTAGCTTTCGCGCAACGAAATGATGCTATTGAAAAGAATACTCATTTTAAATGCATTTATTGTAGGACATATATTGAGAGCAATATGCAAATGTTTACTAAAATAAATATTTAACAAAATTCATTAAATAAAAATATGTAAAAATTTAAGAATGAATTTGGGGAGTAAGTTCATTTTTTATTTCGATTAAAAAAAATGGGGAATTTGTTCATATCTTTTGGATACCTTTTTTTTAAGTTTGGGGGAATTTGTTCACCGAGTAGTTATTTCCGTGTAAACCAAATTTCAGAGAAATCCGTTGAAAAGTACAAATTTGTATAGGGAAGAAATATACCACACAACAAAATATGAATTTTATTTGAAAATTGGGCGTAAAAGTAGGCGTGGTCGGTAAAAATCATATGGCGACCTTCCCTGGAATATGTACTCAATTTCGGAGAAAGCCATTGAAAAATAAAAGTTTGTATAGCAATCAAATAAAGAAACAAATAAAAGGAAAAAAATAAGTTTTGTATACATAGAAGTGGGCGCAAAGTAGGCGTCGTCTGTAAGAAGCATATGGTGACCTTCCCTGTAGTATAGAGATCGCGTGACCAAATTTTAGAGAAATCCGTTTAAAAAAAAATTGTGTAGCGAACACATGTACCTAAAAACAGAATTTGAATTGTATAGAAAAAGTGGGCGTAACAGTATGTGTGACCGGTACGAAGAATATGTCGACCTTCCCTGGAGCAGAGTGATCGTGTGTACCAAATTTCAGAGAAATCGGTTGAAAAATAAAAATTTGTATAGCGAACAAATATACCAAAAAACAGAAATGAGTTGTATACAAAAAGTGGGCGTTAAAGTAGGCGTGGCCGGTACGAAGCATATGGCGACCTTTCCTGGAGTACAGAGATCGTCTATACCAAATTTCAGAGAAATGCGTTGAAAAATAAAAATTTGTATAGCAAACAAATACACCAAAAAACAGAAAATGAATTGTATACAAAAAGTGGGCGCAGAAGTAGGCGTGGCCGGTAAGAATCATATGGCCACCCTTCTTGGAGTGCGGAGATTGTGTTTACCAAAATTCAGAGAAATCCGTTGAAAAATAAAAATTTGTATAGCGAACAAATATACCAAAAAGCAGAAAATGAATTGTATATAAAAAGTGGGCGTAAAAGTAGGCGTGGTCGATAAAAAGTATATGGTGACCTTAGCTGGAGTACAGGGATCGTGTGTACCGAATTTCAGAGAAATCTGCTGACAAACAAAAATTTTTATAGTGAACAAATATGAATAAAACAGAAAATGAATTTTACATAAAAAGTGGGCGTAAAAGTAGGCGCGGCCGGTAAAAAGTATATGGCGACCTTTCCTGGGGTATAGGGATCGTGTGTACAAGATTTCAGGAAAATCCGTTGAAAAATAAAGATTTGTATAGCGGTCAAACAAACAAACAAACAAATAAACAAACAAACAAACAGAAAATGAATTTTATATATATAGATAACGTTATTGTTATTGTTTAATACTATTTGTTGCTGAAGGCCATAGAAGCTATTACACTTATCCTAATATTAGCTTATAATTTGTAATTGTAAGTTAATACATGAATAAATAAATAAATAAACAAAGAAATAAATAATAAAAAAATACAATTAAAACAATTAAGAAGTTAAACTCGGTCCATGTCGACTCAAATACATACCCTCTCCCAATAGTTTTGGAAAATATTACAAAAGCTATCCGAAATTTTTTTTACCCATTTCATTATCATATAGGTAATGATATAATGAGTCTGTACTATTTTTGGTAACCACTAAGAATATTTGACATAGACCCATCTTTTTTTAAACCGATCGACTCAAAATCCGTCTATTTCTCTGACAATTTGTTTGTCCGTCTGGTCTCCATGTAAATTTAGTATATAAGCTTTTATAGACCATAGGGCCTTCTCCGAGAAAAGGGACCTAGTGTGTGAAAATTAAGTTTTAAGAAAAAAACGCATTTAAAGTTTCTACACCCTTTTAGGTACTAGAATCCACAGTTTTTGATACAACCCACCGTTTTTGACAGAAACCCAGCGGGATCATTTTAGCCATAGTTCCCATATCCCAAACTATATAAAACACAAAAATATTGCATAGTATTTTTTCAAAGTATGGTTTATATATGTTTTTGAGAAAATTGAGTGACTTTACGAAATACGGTCATGGTCGATTAATTTTTTGACCTAGTCCCCAGAAAAAATAACATTAGATATGAACTTTCTCATATCTTTTTTTCTATGTTTTTCCAGTTATTGCCTCAGAAAACTTGGATCGAAGATGCTCTCCCGAAAGCATCGTATAGAGTATTGTATATTCGGTAACTTGTTTTTTCTCTCTTTGAGGAAATTTGCATTGTGTGAAAAATATTGTTTCTCAAATAGAAAGTAAAAATCAATTGATAAAATCTGATTCAGAAGTTGTCGGCCAATTTAACGTGTTACTAACACTGACAAGAGAATATATGTGTATGTTGTTTTACAGCATATTGGCGATATTTTGTATCTATTTTAGGATAATGCTTAAACAAATTGTGGCAGTGCCGGCTTAAGCTAATATTACAAATACACACACTCATGAATGTAATGCTACAAACAGAACATCCACAATAACAACAACAATTATTGCTATCACGCGCAAATTACAAAATTTAGAATAACAACAATATTAAGACTTATTGGACCGATTTTGATGATTTTCAATAGCAATCTACTCAGAATGTCAATGAACCATTTTGTTGTGATTTCTACTGATGGACAGATGGACTGTGAAAAAAAACCTATGAACTTTTCGTATCAGCATTATAGAGTGCTTTGGTACTCTATAATGCTGATACGACCAGTTAATGAAAGGAATTTTTGTGGGGTTTAATATATAATAATATTTTTTATTTTTGTCATAAGAACTTTTCTTTTTAAATCAAAATTGACATTTTTTTTTTTTTTTTAATATTCATATTCGAATATATTATTATTATTATTATTATTGTTTATTGAAATTCTAGCACAACAAGAACGAATTCTTATAAGTTATAGTGCTAGATTAAAAGTGTGTCACAATTTTGTTAATACAGATTCATAAGTTATATAATTATCTTAAAAAGTATTAGATATTAAATATTAAATATTAAATATACAATTTAAAATATATAGAGTAAAATATTAATATTTATAAACATTTAATAAGAACAAAAAATTTAATAATCATATAGTATTATTCTTAAATTTTAAAATTGTTAGATTTCTTTAATGATTTAATATAGTTTTAATATAGTTTTAACAGTTCTTGTTAAAAAAGATATATGTTGCTAATCCATTGAATATTATTGCGCAAGTTGTTCCAAAGACGGGATGTATAGACTAAGAATTGACGCTCAGAATGCATATAATGGAATCTCGGTTGAATAAGCTTGTAACCTCGATTTGACCTTGCAAACGTTATATTCTGAAAGAGATAATCTGGTTCTTTCAGATATAGGATTTTGTGCATCATTATTAAACTCTTGTATTTTAGCAAGTTTTCAAAACGCATGTTGTATATCTGATAATATGATCTTGCTATATTATTATAGGTAACATTAAGTTTTCGGAAATCATCACTATCACAATTCGCAAATATTTCACAACCATACAAGAGGGCTGGTATTAAGTATGTTTTCGCTAAGAGCATTCTTATATTAAACGGCGTTGAGAATTGGACTGCCCACAGGTTCCTAAGCATTGCATGAACTCTTCCCACTACTGAGTTGTGATTTGACCACGAAAGTTGAGAGTTGAAAATTATACCCAAATTTGTTGAGGTCTGCACAAACTCTATATTTGTGTTGTTTATTCAAATTTGACCATCAATATTCAATTGTAAGTTGTTTCTCGTGACAAAAATACACTTTGACTTAGTTGGATTAAGGCACAACACTTTCATACTAGCCGAGCTATGTATATTTCCTAGGTCATGGTTAATAGAATCTATACAATTCCTAATGTTGTCAATTTTCGTACTGGCGTACAGCTGTACATCGTCGGCATACATCTGAATATTACAATGGGTAAGAACATTAGTTAGGTCATTTATGTACAAGCAAAAGAACAAAGGACCAAGGATAGACCCCCTGTGGGACTCCTCTATTGACATGCAAGGCATTGGAGATCTTTCCATTTAAGGTCACAGATTGATATATATCTGAAAGGTATGATGATACTAGTTTACATGCAGAGTTTGAAAAATTAAAAAGTTTTTTGAGTTTAGAGATTAGTTGCATGATCAACAGTGTGAAATGCTTTGCTGTGATCTAAGAGTACAAGGAAAGATACCATTTTATTGTCCATATTTATTCTTAAATTTTCTACCACATCAATCAAAGCAGTGATGCAGCTCCTTCCTTGCCTGAATCCTGACTGTCTATCACTTAAAGATAGATGCTTTTGATATATGCATCCATTTGCATATGCATGATGTTTTCTGTATTGCGATTCTGTAAATTTTAACGATCCGACAATCACAACATATATCGATGGCTATTGTTGTTTGCACTTACGATTAGGTGATTCACTAAATACACCTTAGTCTGTGTTCACACATGAAAGTTTTTTGCTGAAAGTCTTGAGTTTATAGGTGAGACGGGAGAGAAGAATGGCAGGGGGTACGTACTTTCATGTACTCTGAAATTCTCTTTTGTTTCTTGCTTCGTAGTTTTCAAAGTGAAGTAATTTTACGTTTTCTTTCATTTTTATATTCGTTTATGTTAAGAAAGACAATAACTTGAAATGAAGTTA
>CAVMKG010000580.1:0-10000 GCA_963682025.1 Cordilura impudica
TAATTAAAAATTAAAAATTAAAAATTAAAAATTAAAAATTAAAAACAAAAAATTAAAAATTAAAAATTAAAAATTAAAAATTAAAAATTAAATTTAAAAATTAAATTTTAAAAATTAAAAAATAAAAATTGAAAGTTAAAAGTTAAAAATTAAAAATTAAAAGATAATATCTAAAAATTAAAAATTAAAATCTAAAAATTAAAAATTAAAATCTAAAAATTAAAAATTAAAATCTAAAAATTAAAAATTAAAAATTAAAAATTAAAAATTAAAAATTTAAAATTCAAAATTAAAAATTAAAATATTAAAATTTAAAAATTAAAAATTAAAAATTAAAAATTAAAAATTAAAAATTAAAAATTAAAAATTAAAAATTAAAAATTACAAATTAAAAATTAAAAATTAAAAATTAAAAATTAAAAATTAAAAATTAAAAATTAAAAATTAAAAATTAAAAATTAAAAATTAAAAATTAAAAATTAAAAATTAAAAATTAAAAATTAAAAATTAAAAATTAAAAATTAAAAATTAAAAATTAAAAATTAAAAATTAAAAATTAAAAATTAAAATTAAAAATTAAAAATTAAAAATTAAAAATTAAAAATTAAAAATTAAAAATTAAAAATTAAAATTAAAAATTAAAAATTAAAAATTAAAATTAAAAATTAAAAATTAAAAATTAAAAATTAAAAATTAAAAATTAAAAATTAAAAATTAAAAATTAAAAATTAAAATTAAAAATTAAAAATTAAAAATTAAAAATTAAAAATTAAAATTAAAAATTAAAATTAAAAATTAAAAATTAAAATTAAAAATTAAAAATTAAAAATTAAAATTAAAAATTAAAAATAAAAATAAAAATTAAAATAAAAATTAAAAATTAAAAATTAAAAATTTAAAATTAAAAATTAAAAATTAAAAATTAGAAATTAAAAATAAAATTAAAAAATTAAATTTTAAAAATTAAAAAATAAAAATTGAAAGTTAAAAGTTAAAAATTAAAAATTAAAGATAATATCTAAAAATTAAAAATTAAAATCTAAAAATTAAAAATTAAAATCTAAAAATTAAAAATTAAAATCTAAAAATTAAAAATTAAAAATTAAAAATTAAAAATTAAAAATTAAAAATTAAAAATTAAAATATTAAAAATTAAAAATTAAAAATTAAAAATTAAAAATTAAAAATTAAAAATTAAAAATTAAAAATTAAAAATTAAAAATTAAAAATTAAAAATTAAAAATTAAAAATTAAAAATTAAAAATTAAAAATTAAAAATTAATAATTAAAAATTAAAAATTAAAAATTAAAAATTAAAAATTAAAAATTAAAAATTAAAAATTAAAAATTAAAAATTAAAAATTAAAAATTAAAAATTAAAAATTAAAACTTAAAAATAAAATATAAAAATTAAAAAATAAAAATTAGAAATTAAAAAATAAAAAATAAAAATTAAAAATTAAAAATTAAAAATTAAAATTAAAAATTAAAAATTAAAAATTAAAAATTAAAAATTAAAAATCAAAAATTAAAAATTAAAAATTAAAAATTAAAAATTAAAAATTAAAAAATTAAAAATTAAAAATTAAAAATTAAAAATTAAAAATTAAAAATTAAAAATTAAAAATTAAAAATTAAAAATAAAAAATTAAAATTAAAAATTAAAAATTAAAAATTAAATATTAAAAATTAAAAATTACAAATTAAAAATTAAAAGTTAGAAATTAAAAATTAAAAATTAAATATTAAAAATTAAAAATTAAAAATTAAAAATTAAAAATTAAAAATTAAAAATTAAAAATTAAAAATTAAAGATTAAAAATTAAAAATTAAAAATTAAAAATTAAAAATTAATAATTAAAAATTAAAAATTAAAAAATAAAAATTAAAATTAAAAATTAAAAATTAAAAATTAAAAATTAAAAATTAAAAATTAAAAATTAAAAATTAAAAATTAAAAATTAAAAATTAAAAATCAAAAATTAAAAATTAAAAATTAAAAATTAAAAATTAAAAATTAAAAATTAAAAGTTAAAAATTAAAAATTAAAAATTAAAAATTAAAAATTAAAAATTAAAAATTAAAAATTAAAAATTAAAAATTAAAAATTAAAAATTAAAAATTAAAAATTAAAAATTAAATATTAAAAATAAAAAATTAAAAATTAAAAATTAAAAATTAAAAATTAAAAATTAAAAATTAAAAATTAAAAATAAAAAATTAAAAATTAAAAATTAAAAATTAAAAATTAAAAATTAAAAATTAATAATTAAAAATTAATAATTAAAAATTAAAAATTAAATATTAAAAATTAAAAATTAAAAATTAAAAATTAAAAATTAAAAATTAAAAATTAAAAATTAAAAATTAAAAATTAAAAATTAAAATTAAAAATTAAAAATTAAAAATTAAAAAATAAAAAATAAAAAATTAAAAATTAAAAATTAAAAATTAAAAATTAATAATTAAAAATTAAAAATTAAAAATTAAAAATTAAAAATTAAAAATTAAAAATTAAAAATTAAAAATTAAAAATTAAAAATTAAAAATAAAAAATTAAAAATTAAAAATTAAAAATTAAAAATTAAAAATTAAAAATTAAAAATTAAAACTTAAAAATTAAAAATTAAAAATTAAAAATTAAAAATTAAAAATTAAAAATTAAAAATTAAAAATTAAATATAAAGAATTAAAAATTTAAAATTAAAAATTAAAATTTAAAAATTAAAAATTAAAAATTGAAAGTTAAAAGTTAAAAATTAAAAATTAAAGTTAATATCTAAAAATTGAAAATTAAAATCTAAAAATTAAAAATTAAAATCTAAAAATTAAAAAATAAAATCTAAAAATTAAAAATTAAAAATTTAAAATTAAAAATTAAAAATTAAAAATTAAAAATTAAAAATAAAAAATTAAAAATTAAAAATTAAAAATTAAAAATTAAAAATTAAAAAATTAAAATTTAAAAATTAAAAATTGAAAATTAAAAATTAATAATTAAAAATTCAAAATTAAAAATTAAAAATTAAAAATTAAAAATTAAAAATTAAAAATTAAAAATTAAAAATTAAAAATTAAAAATTAAAAATTAAAAATTAAAAATTAAAAATTAAAAATTAAAAATTAAAAATTAAAAATTAAAAAATAAAAACTAAAAATTAAAAATTATAAATTAAAAATATAAAAATTAAGAATTAAAAATAAAAATTAAAAATTAAAAATTAAAAATTAAAAATTAGAAATTAAAAGTTAAAAATTAAAAATTAAAAATTAAAAATTAAAAATTAAAAATTAAAAATTAAAAATTAAAAATTAAAAATTAAAAATTAAAAATTAAAAATTAATAATTAAAAATTAAAAATTAATCATTAAAAATTAAAAATTAAAAATTAAAAATTAAAAATTTAAAATTAAAAATTAAAAATTAAAAATTAAAAATTAAAAATTAAAAATTAAAAATTAAAAATTAAAAATTAAAAATTAAAAATTAAAAATTAAAAATTAAAAATTAAAAATTAAAAATTAAAAATTAAAAATTAAAAATTAAAAATTAAAAATTAAAAATTAAAAATTAAAATTAAAAATTAAAAATTAAAAATTAAAAATTAAAAATTAAAAATTAAAAATTAAAAATTAAAAATTAAAAATTAAAAATTAAAAATTAAAAATTAAAAATTAAAAATTAAAAATTAAAAATTAAAAATAAAAATTAAAAATTAAAAATTAAAAATTAAAAATTAAAAATTAAAAATTAAAAATTAAAAATTAAAAATTAAAAATTAAAAATTAAAAATTAAAAATTAAAAATTAAAAATTAAAAATTAAAAATTAAAAATTAAAAATTAAAAATTAAAAATTAAAAATTAAAAATTAAAAATTAAAAAATAAAAATTAAAAATTAAAAATTAAAAATTAAAAATTAAAAATTAAAAATTAAAAATTAAAAAAAATAATAAACATTAAAAATAAAAAATTAAAAATTAAAAATTATAAATTAAAAATTAAAAATTAAAAATTAAAAACCAAAAAATAAAAATTAAAAATTAAAAATAAAAAATTAAAAATTAAAAATTTAAAATTAAAAATTAAAAATTAAAAATTAAAAATTAAAAATTAAAAATTAAAATTAAAAATTAAAATTTATAAATTAAAAATTAAAAATTAAATATTAAAAATTAAAAATTAAAAAATAAAAATTAAAAATTAAAAATTAAAAATTAAAAATTAAAAATTAAAAATTTAAAATTAAAAATTAAAAATTAAAAATTAAAAATTAAAAATTAAAAATTAAAAATTAAAAATTAAAAATTAAAAATTAAAAATTAAAAATTAAAAATTAAAAATTAAAAATTAAAAATTAAAAATTAAAAATTAAAAATTAAAAATTAAAAATTAAAAATTAAAAATTAAAAATTAAAAACTAAAAATTAAAAATAAAAAATTAAAAATTTAAAAATAAAAAATTAAAAATTAAAAAATTAAAAATTAAAATTTAAAAATTAAAAATTAAAAATTAAAAATTAAAAATTAAAAATTAAAAATTAAAAATTAAAAATTAAAAATTAAAAATTAAAAATAAAAATTAAAAATTATAAATTATAAATTAAAAATTAAAAATTAAAAATTAAAAATTAAAATTAAAAATTAAAAATTAAAAATTAAAAACTAAAAATTAAAAATTAAAAATTAAAAATTAAAAATTAAAAATTAAAAATTAAAAATTAAAAATTAAAAATTAAAAATTAAAAATTAAAAATTAAAAATTAAAAATTAAAATTAAAAATTAAAAATTAAAAATTAAAAATTAAAAATTAAAAATTAAAAATTAAAAATTAAAAATTAAAAATTAAAAATTAAAAATTAAAAATTAAAAATTAAAAATTAAAAATTAAAAATTAAAAATTAAAAATTAAAAATTAAAAATTAAAAATTAAAAATTAAAAATTAAAAATTAAAAATTAAAAATTAAAAATTAAAAATTAAAAATTAAAAATTAAAAATTAAAATTTAAAAATTAAAAATTAAAAATTAAAAATTAAAAATTAAAAATTAAAAATTAAAAATTAAAAATTAAAAATTAAAAATTAAAAATTAAAAATTAAAAGATAAAAATTAAAAATTAAAAATTACAAATTAAAAATTAAAAATTAAAAATTAAAACTTACACAAATTAAAAATTAAAAATTAAAAATTCAAAAATTAAAAAATTAAAATTAATAATTAAAAATTAAAAATTAAAAATTAAAAATTAAAAATTAAAAATTAAAAATTAAAAATTAAAAATTAAAAATTAAAAATTAAAAATTAAAAATTAAAAATTAAAAATTAAAAATTAAAAATTAAAAATTAAAAATTAAAAATTAAAAATTAAAAATTAAAAATTAAAAATTAAAAATTAAAAATTAAAAATTAAAAATTAAAAATTAAAAATTAAAAATTAAAAAATTAAAAAATAAAAATTAAAAATTAAAAATTAAAAATTAAAAATTAAAAATTAAAAAATAAAAATTAAAAATTAAAAATTAAAAATTAAAAATTAAAAATTAAAAATTAAAAATTAAAAATTAAAAATTAAAAATTAATAATTAAAAATTAAACATTAAAAATTAAAAATTAAAAATTAAAAAATTAAAAATTAAAAATTAAAAATTAAAAATTAAAAATTAAAAATAAATAATTAAAAATTAAAAATTAAAAAAATAAAAATTAAAAATTAAAAATTAAATATTAAAAATTAAAAATTAAAAATTAAAAATTAAAAATTAAAAATTAAAAATTAAAAATTTAAAATTAAAAATTAAAAATTAAAAATTAAAAATTAAAAATTAAAAATTAAAAATTAAATTAAAAATTAATAATTAAAAATTTAAAATTAAAAATTAAAAATTAAAAACTAAAAATTAAAAATTAAAAACAAATAAAAATTAAAAATTAAAAATTAAAATTAAAAATTAAAAATTAAAAATTAAAAATTAAAAATTAAAAATTAAAAATTAAAAATTAAAAATTAAGAATTAAAAATAAAAATTAAAAATTAAAAATTAAAAATTAAAAATTAAAAATTAAAAGTTAAAAATTAAAATTAATAATTAGAAATTAAAATTAAAAATTAAAAATTAAAAATTAAAAATTAAAAATTAGAAATTAAAAATTAAAAATTAAAATTAAAAATTAAAAATTAAAAATTAAAAATTAAAAATTAAAAATTAAAAATTAAAAATTAAAAATTAAAAATTAAAAATTAAAAATTAAAAATTAAAAATTAAAAATTAAAAATTAAAAATTAAAAATTAAAAATTAAAAATTAAAAATTAAAAATTAAAAATTAAAAATTAAAAATTAAAAATTAAAAATTAAAAATTAAAAATTAAAAATTAAAAATTAAAAATTAAAAATTAAAAATTAAAAATTAAAAATTAAAAATTAAAAATTAAAAATTAAAAATTAAAAATTAAAAATTAAAAATTAAAAATTAAAAATTAAAAATTAAAAATTAAAAATTAAAAATTAAAAATTAAAAATTAAAACTAAAAATTAAAAAATTAAAAATTAAAAATTAAAAATTAAAAATTAAAAATTAAAAATTAAAAATTAAAAATTAAAAATTAAAAATTAAAAATTAAAAATTAAAAATTAAAAATTAAAAATTAAAAATTAAAAATTAAAAATTAAAAATTAAAAATTAAAAATTAAAAATAAAATTAAAAATTAAAAATTAAAAATTAAAAATTAAAAATTAAAAATTAAAAATTAAAAATTAAAAATTAAAAATTAAAAATTAAAAATTAAAATTAAAAACAAAAAATTAAAAATTAAAAATTAAAAATTAAAAATTAAAAATTAAAAATTAAAAATTAAAAATTAAAAATTAAAAATTAAAAATTAAAAATTAAAAAATTAAAAATTAAAAATTAAAAATTAAAAATTAAAAATTAAAAATTAAAAATTAAAATTAAAAATTAAAAATTAAAAATTATAAATTATAAATTAAAAATTAAAAATTAAAAATTAAAAATTAAAAATTAAAAATTAAAAATTCAAATTAAAAATTAAAAATTAAAAATTAAAAATTAAAAATTAAAAATTAAAATTTAAAAATTAAAAATTAAAAATTAAAAATTAAAAATTAAAAATTAAAAATTAAAAATTAAAAATTAAAAATTAAAAATTAAAAATTAAAAATTAAAAATTAAAAATTAAAAATTAAAAATTAAAAATTAAAAATTAAAAATTAAAAATTAAAAATTAAAAATTAATAATTAAAAATTAAAAATTAAAGATTAAAAATTAAAAATTAAAAATTAAATATTAAAAAATAAAAAAAAAAATTTAAAAGTAAAAATTAAAATAAAAATTAAAAATTTAAATTAAAAATTAAAAATTTAAATTAAAAATTAAAAATTAAAAATTAAAAATTAAAAATTAAAAATTAAAAACAAATAATTAAAAATTAAAAATTAAAAATATTAAAAATTAAAAATTAAAAATTAAAAATTAAAAATTAAAAATTAAAAATTAAAAATTTAAAATTAAAAATTAAAAATTAAAAATTAAAAATTAAAAATTAAAAATTAAAAATTAAAAATTAAAAATTAAAAATTAAAAATTAAAAATTAAAAATTAAAAATTAAAAATTAAAATTAAAAATTAAAAATTAAAAATTAAAAATTAAAATAAAAGTTAAAAGTTAAAAGTTAAAAATTAAAAATTAAAAATTATAAATTAAAAATTAAAAATTAAAAATTAAAAATTAAAAATTAAAAATTAAAAATTAAAAATTAAAAATTAAAAATTAAAAATTAAAAATTAAAAATTAAAAATTAAGAATTAAAAATAAAAATTAAAAATTAAAAATTAAAAATTAAAAATTAAAAATTAAAAATTGAAAGTTAAAAATTAAAAATTAATAATTAGAAATTTAAAATTAAAAATTAAAAATTAAAAATTAAAAATTAAAAATTTAAAATTAAAAATTAAAAATTAAAAAATTAAAAATTAAAAATTAAAAATTAAAAATTAAAAAATTAAAAATTAAAAAAATTAAAAATAAAAATTAAAAATTAAAAATTAAAAATTAAAAATTAAAAATTAAAAATTAAAAATTAAAAATTAAAAATTAAAAATTAAAAATTAATAATTAAAATTTAAAATTAAAAATTAAAAATTAAAAAATTAAAAATAAAAATTAAAAATTAAAAATTAAAAATTAAAAATTAAAAATTAAAAATTAAAAATTAAAAATTAAAAATTAAAAATTAAAAATTAAAAATTAAAAATTAAAAATTAAAAATTAAAAATTAAAAATTAAAAATTAAAAATTAAAAATTAAAAATTAAAAATTAAAAATTAAAAATTAAAAATTTAAAATTAAAAATTAAAAATTAAAAATTAAAAAATTAAAAATTAAAAATTAAAAATTAAAAATTAAAAATTAAAAATTAAAAATTAAAAATTAAAAATTAAAAATTAAAAATTAAAAATTAAAAATTAAAAATTAAAAATTAAAAATTAAAAATTAAAAACTAAAAATTATAAATTAAAAATTAAAAATTAAAAATTAAAAATTAAAAATTAAAAATTAAAAATTAAAAATTAAAAATTAAAAATTAAAAATAAAAATTAAAAATTAAAAATTAAAAATTAAAAATTAAAAATTAAAAATTATAAATTATAAATTAAAAATTAAAAATTAAAAATTAAAAATTAAAAATTAAAAATTCAAATTAAAAATTAAAAATTAAAAATTAAAAATTAAAAATTAAAAATTAAAAATTAAAAATTAAAATTAAAAATTAAAATTAAAAATTAAAAATTAAAAATTAAAAATTAAAAATTAAAAATTAAAAATTAAAAATTAAAAATTAAAAATTAAAAATTAAAAATTAAAAATTAAAAATTAAAAATTAAAAATTAAAAATTAAAAATTAAAAATTAAAAATTAAAAATTAAAAATTAAAAATTAAAAATTAAAAATTAAAAATTAAAAATTAATAATTAAAAATTAAAAATTAAAGATTAAAAATTAAAAATTAAAAATTAAATATTAAAAAATAAAAAAAAAATTTAAAAGTAAAAATAAAAATAAAAATTAAAAATTAAATTAAAAATTAAAAATTTAAATTAAAAATTAAAAATTAAAAATTAAAAATTAAAAATTAAAAATTAAAAACAAATAATTAAAAATTAAAAATTAAAAATTAAAAATTAAAAATTAAAAATTAAAAATTAAAAATTAAAATTAAAAATTAAAAATTAAAAATTAAAAATTAAAAATTAAAAATTAAAAATTAAAAATTAAAAATTAAAAATTAAAAATTAAAAATTAAAAATTAAAAATTAAAAATTAAAAATTAAAAATTAAAAATTAAAAATTAAAAATTAAAAATTAAAAATTAAAAATTAAAAATTAAAAATTAAAAATTAAAAATTAAAAATTAAAAATTAAAAATTAAAAATTAAAAATTAAAAATTAAAAATTAAAAATTAAAAATAAAAGTTAAAAGTTAAAAGTTAAAAGTTAAAAATTAAAAATTAAAAATTAAAAATTATAAATTAAAAATTAAAAATTAAAAATTAAAAATTAAAAATTAAAAATTAAAAATTAAAAATTAAAAATTAAAAATTAAAAATTAAAAATTAAAAATTAAAAATTAAAAATTAAAAATTAAGAATTACAAATTAAAATTAAAAATTAAAAATTAAAAATTAAAAATTAAAAATTAAAAATTAAAAATTAAAAATTGAAAGTTAAAAATTAAAAATTAATAATTAGAAATTTAAAATTAAAAATTAAAAATTAAAAATTAAAAATTAAAAATTAAAAATTAAAAATTAAAAATTAAAAATTAAAAATTAAAAATTAAAAATTAAAAATTAAAAATTAAAAATTAAAAATTAAAAATTAAAAATTAAAAATTAAAAATTAAAAATTAAAAATTAAAAATTAAAAATTAATAATTAGAAATTTAAAATTAAAAATAAAAATTAAAATTAAAAATTA
>CAVMKG010000580.1:22500-27500 GCA_963682025.1 Cordilura impudica
TTAAAAATTAAAAATTAAAAATTAAAAATTAAAAATTAAAAATTAAAAATTAAAAGTTAAAAATTAAAAATTAAAAATTAAAAATTAAAAATTAAAAATTAAAAATAAAAAATTAAAAATTAAAAATTAAAAATTAAAAATTAAAAATTAAAAATTAAAAATTAAAAATAAAAAACTAAAAATTAAAAATTAATAATTAAAAATTAATAATTAAAAATTAAAAATTAAATATTAAAAATTAAAAATTAAAAATTAAAAATTTAAAATTAAAAATTAAAAATTAAAAATTAAAAATTAAAAATTAAAAATTAAAAAATAAAAATTAAAAATTAAAAATTAAAAATTAAAAATTAAAAATTAAAAATTAAAAATAAAAAATTAAAAATTAAAAATTAAAAATTAAAAATTAAAAATTAAAAATTAATAATTAAAAATTAAAAATTTAAAATTAAAAATTAAAAATTAAAAATTAAAAATTAAAAATTAAAAATTAAAAATTAAAAATTAAAAATAAAAAATTAAAAATTAAAAATTAAAAATTAAAAATTAAAAATTAAAAATTAAAAATTAAAAATTAAAAAATAAAAATTAAAAATTAAAAATTAAAAATTAAAAATTAAAAATTAAAAATTAAAAATTAAAAATTAAAAATTAAAAATTAAAACTTAAAAATTAAAAATGAAAAATTAAAAACTAAAAATTAAAAATTAAAAATTAAAAATAAAGAATTAAAAATTTAAAATTAAAAATTAAAATTTAAAAATTAAAAATTGAAAGTTAAAAGTTAAAAATTAAAAATTAAAGTTAATATCTAAAAATTGAAAATTAAAATCTAAAAATTAAAAATTAAAATCTAAAAATTAAAAATTAAAATCCAAAAATTAAAAATTTTAAATTAAAAATTAAAAATTAAAAATTAAAAATTAAAAATTAAAAAATTAAAATTTAAAAATTAAAAATTGAAAATTAAAAATTTATAATTAAAAATTCAAAATTAAAAATTAAAAATTAAAAATTAAAAATTAAAAATTAAAAATTAAAAATTAAAAATTAAAAATTAAAAATTAAAAATTAAAAATTAAAAAATAAAAACTAAAAATTAAAAATTATAAATAAAAATTAAAAATTAAAAATTAAGAATTAAAAAATAAAAATTAAAAATTAAAAATTAAAAATTAAAAATTAAAAATTAAAAATTAGAAATTAAAAGTTAAAAATTAAAAATTAAAAATTAAAAATTAAAAATTAAAAATTAAAAATTTAAAAATTAAAAATTAAAAATTAAAAATTAAAAATTAAAAATTAAAAATTAAAAATTAAAAATTAATAATTAAAAATTAAAAATTAAACATTAAAAATTAAAAATTAAAAATTAAAAATTAAAAATTAAAAATTAAAAATTAAAAATTAAAAATTAAAAATTAAAATTAAAAATTAAAAATTAAAAATTAAAAATTAAAAATTAAAATTAAAAATTAAAAATTAAAAATTAAAAATTAAAAATTAAAAATTAAAAATTAAAAATTAAAAATTAAAAATTAAAAATTAAAAATTAAAAATTAAAAATTAAAAATTAAAAATTAAAAATTAAAAATTAAAAATTAAAAATTAAAAATTAAAAATTAAAAATTAAAAATTAAAAATTAAAAATTAAAAATTAAAAATTAAAAATTAAAAATTAAAAATTAAAAATTAAAAATTAAAAATTAAAAATTAAAAATTAAAAATTAAAAATTAAAAATTAAAAATTAAAAATTAAAAATTAAAAATTAAAAATTAAAAATTAAAAATTAAAAATTAAAAAATAAAAAATAAAAATTAAAAATTAAAAATTAAAAATTAAAAATTAAAAATTAAACATTAAAAATTAAAAATTAAAAATTAAAAATTAAAAATTAAAAATTAAAAATTAAAAATTAAAAATTAAAAATTAAAAATTAAAAATTAAAAATTAAAAATAAAAAATTAAAAATTTAAAATTAAAAATTAAAAATTAAAATTTAAAAATTAAAAATTAAAAATTGAAAAGTTAAAAGTAAAAAATTAAAAATTAAAGTTAATATCTAAAAATTGAAAATTAAAATCTAACAATTAAAAATTAAAATCTAAAAATTAAAAATTAAAATCTAAAAATTAAAAATTAAAAATTTAAAATTAAAAATTAAAAATTAAAAATTAAAAATTAAAAAATTAAAATTTAAAAATTAAAAATTGAAAATTAAAAATTAATAATTAAAAATTCAAAATTAAAAATTAAAAATTAAAAATTAAAAATTAAAAAATAAAAACTAAAAATTAAAAATTATAAATTAAAAATTAAAAATTAAAAATTAAGAATTAAAAAATAAAAATTAAAAATTAAAAATTAAAAATTAAAAATTAAAAATTAAAAATTAAAAATTAAAAATTAAAAATTAGAAATTAAAAGTTAAAAATTAAAAATTAAAAATTAAAAATTAAAAATTAAAAATTAAAAATTAAAAATTAAAAATTAAAAATTAATAATTAAAAATTAAAAATTAAACATTAAAAATTAAAAATTAAAAATTAAAATTAAAAATTAAAAATTAAAAATTAAAAATTAAAAATTAAAAATTAAAAATTAAAAATTAAAAATTAAAAATTAAAAATTAAAAATTAAAAATTAAAAATTAAAAATTAAAAATTAAAAATTAAAAATTAAAAATTAAAAATTAAAAATTAAAAATTAAAAATTAAAAATTAAAAATTAAAAATTAAAAATTAAAAATTAAAAATTAAAAATTAAAAATTAAAAATTAAAAATTAAAAATTAAAAATTAAAAATTAAAAATTAAAAATTAAAAATTAAAAATTAGAAATTAAAAACTAAAAATTAAAAATTAAAAATTAATAATTAAAAATTAAAAATTAAAAATTAAAAATTAAAAATTAAAAATTAAAAATTAAAAATTAATAATTAAAAATTAAAAATTAAAAATTAAAAATTAAAAATTAAAAATTAAAAATTAAAAATTAAAAATTAAAAATTAAAAATTAAATATTAAAAATTAAAAATTAAAAATTAAAAATTAAAAATTAAAATTAAAAATTAAAAATTAAAAATTAAAAATTAAAAATTAAAAATTTAAAAATTAAAAATTAAAAATTAAAAATTAAAAATTAAAAATTAAAAATTAAAAATTAAAAATTAAAAATTAAAAATTAAAAATTAAAAATTAAAAATTAAAAATTAAAAATTAAAAATTAAAAATTAAAAATTAAAAATTAAAAATTAAAAATTAAAAATTAAAAAATAAAAATTAAAAATTAAAAATTAAAAATTAAAAATTAAAAAATAAAATTAAAAATTAAAAATTAAAAATTAAAAATTAAAAATTAAAAATTAAAAATTAAAAATTAATAATTAAAAATTAAAAATTAAAAATTAAAAATTAAAAATTAAAAAATTAAAAATTAAAAATTAAAAATTAAAAATTAATAATTAAAAATTAAAAATTAAAAAATAAAAATTAAAAATTAAAAATTAAAAATTAAATATTAAAAATTAAAAATTAAAAATTAAAAATTAAAAATTAAAAATTAAAAATTAAAAAATTAAAAATCAAAAATTAAAAATTAATAATTAAAAATTATAAATTAAAAAGTAAAAATTAAAAATTAAAAATTAAAAATTAAAAATTAAAAATTAAAAATTAAAAATTAAAATTAAAAAATTAAAAATTAAAAATTAAAAATAAAAAATTAAAAATTAAAAATTAAAAATTAAAAATTAAAAATTAAAAATTAAAAATTAAAAATTAAAAATTAAAAATTAAAAATTAAAAATTAAAAATTAAAAATTAAAAATTAAAAATTAAAAATTAAAAATTAAAAATTAAAAATTAAAAATTAAAATTAAAAATTAAAAATTAAAAATTAAAAACTAAAAATTAAAAATAAAAAATTAAAAATTAAAAATAAAAAATTAAAAATTAAAAATTAAAAATTAAAAATTAAAAATTAAAAATTAAAAATTAAAAATTAAAAATTAAAAATTAAAAATTAAAAATTAAAAATTAAAAATTAAAAATTAAAAATTAAAAATTAAAAATTAAAAATTAAAAATTAAAAATTAAAAATTAAAAATTAAAATTAAAAATTAAAAATTAAAAATTAAAAATTAAAAATTAAAAATTAAAAATTAAAAATTAAAAATTAAAAATTAAAAATTAAAAATTAAAAATTAAAAATTAAAAATTAAAAATTAAAAATTAAAAATTAAAAATTAAAAATTAAAAATTAAAAATTAAAAAATTAAAAATTAAAAATTAAAAATTAAAAATTAAAAATTAAAAATTAAAAATTAAAAATTAAAAATTAAAAATTAAAAATTAAAAATTAAAAATTAAAAATTAAAAATTAAAAATTAAAAATTAAAAATTAAAAATTAAAAATTAAAAATTAAAAATTAAAAATTAAAAATTAAAAATTAAAAATTAAAAATTAAAAATTAAAAATTAAAAATTAAAAATTAAAAATTAAAAATTAAAAATTAAAAATTAAAAATTAAAAATTAAAATTAAAAATTAAAAATTAAAAATTAAAAATTAAAAATTAAAAATTAAAAATTAAAAATTAAAAATTAAAAATTAAAAATTAAAAATTAAAAATTAAAAATTAAAAATTAAAAATTAAAAATTAAAAATTAAAAATTAAAAATTAAAAATTAAAAATTAAAAATTAAAAATTAAAAATTAAAAATTAAAAATTAAAAATTAAAAATTAAAAAATTAAAAATTAAAAATTAAAAATTAAAAATTAAAAATTAAAAATTAAAAAATAAAAATTAAAAATTAAAAATTAAAATTAAAAATTAAAAAATAAAAATTAAAATAAAAATTAAAAATTAAAAATTAAAAATTAAAATTAAAAATTAAAAATTAAAAATTAAAAATTAAAAATTAAAAATTAAAAATTAAAAATTAAAAATTAAAAATTAAAAATTAAAAATTAATAATTAAAAATTAAAAATTAAAAAT
>CAVMKG010000580.1:32500-35000 GCA_963682025.1 Cordilura impudica
AAAATTAAAAATTAAAAATTAAAAATTAAAATAAAAATTAAAAATAAAAATTAAAAATTAAAAATTAAAAATTAAAAATTAAAAATTAAAAATTAAAAATTAAAAATTAAAAATTAAAAATTAAAAATTAAAAATTAAAAACTAATAATTAAAAATTAAAAATTAAAAATTAAAAATTAAAAATTAAAAATTAAAAATTAAAAATTAAAAATTAAAAATTAAAAATTAAAAATTAAAAATTAAAAATTAAAAATTAAAAATTAAAAATTAAAAATTGAAAATTAAAAATTAAAATTAAAAATTAAAAATTAAAAATTAAAAATTAAAAATTAAAAATTAAAAATTAAAAATTAAAAATTAAAAATTAAAAATTAAAAAATTAAAAAATTAAAAATTAAAAATTAAAAAATAAAAATTAAAATAAAAATTAAAAATTAAAAATTAAAAATTAAAAATTAAAAATTAAAAAATAAAAATTTAAAATTAAAAATTAAAAATTAAAAATTAAAAATTAATAATTAAAAATTAAAAATTAAAAATTAAAATTAAAAATTAAAAATTAAAAATTAAAAAATTAAAAATTAAAAATTAAAAATTAAAAATTAAAAATTAAAAATTAATAATTAAAAATTAAAAATTAAAAAATAAAAATTAAAAATTAAAAATTAAAAATTAAAAATTAAAAATTAAAAATTAAAAATTAATAATTAAAAATTTAAAATTAAAAATTAAAAATTAAAAATTAAAAACTAAAAATTAAAAATTAAAAACTAAAAATTAAAAATTAAAAATTAAAAATTAAAAATTAAAAATTAAAATTTAAAAAAATTAAAAATTAAAAATTAAAAATTAAAAATTAAGAATTAAAAATAAAAATTAAAAATTAAAAATTAAAAATTAAAAATTAAAAATTAAAAATTAAAAGTTAAAAATTAAAAATTAATAATTAGAAATTTAAAATTAAAAATTAAAAATTACAGAAAAATTAAAAATTAAAAATTAAAAATTAAAATTAAAAATTAAAAATTAAAAATTAAAAATTAAAAATTAAAAATTAAAAATTAAAAATTAAAAATTAAAAATTAAAAATTAAAAATTAAAAATTAAAAATTAAAAATTAAAAATTAAAAATTAAAAATTAAAAATTAAAAATTAAAAATTAAAATTAAAAATTAAAAATTAAAAATTAAAAATTAAAAATTAAAAAATTAAAAATTAAAAATTAAAAATTAAAAATTAAAAATTAAAATTAAAAATTATCAAAATTAAAAATTAAAAATTAAAAATTAAAAATTAAAAATTAAAAATTAAAAATTAAAAATTAAAAATTAAAAATTAAAAATTAAAAATTAAAATTAAAAATTAAAAATTAAAAATTAAAAATTAAAAATTAAAAATTAAAAATTAAAAATTAAAAATTAAAAATTAAAAATTAAAAATTAAAAATTAAAAATTAAAAATTAAAAATTAAAAATTAAAAATTAAAAATTAAAAATTAAAAATTAAAAATTAAAAATTAAAAATTAAAAATTAAAAATTAAAAATTAAAAATTAAAAATTAAAAATTAAAAATTAAAAATTAAAAATTAAAAATTAAAAATTAAAAATTAAAAATTAAAAATTAAAAATTAAAAATTAAATATTAAAAATTAAAAATTAAAAATTAAAAATTAAAAATTAAAAATTAAAAATTAAAAAATAAAAATTAAAATAAAAATAAAAATTAAAAATTAAAAATTAAAAATTAAAAATTAAAAATTAAAAATTAAAAATTAAAAAATAAAAATTAAAAATTAAAAATTAAAAATTAATAATTAAAAATTAAAAATTAAAAATTAAAAAATTAAAAATTAAAAATTAAAAATTAAAATTAAAAATTAAAAATTAAAAATTAAAAATTAAAAATTAAAAATTAAAAATTAAAAATTAAAAATTAAAAATTAAAAATTAAAAATTGAAAATTAAAAATTAAAAATTAAAAATTAAAAATTAAAAATTAAAAATTAAAAATTAAAAATTAAAAATTAAAAATTAAAAATTAAAAATTAAAAATTAAAAATTAAAAATTAAAAATTAAAAAATAAAAATTAAAATAAAAATTAAAAATTAAAAATTAAAAATTAAAAAATAAAATTAAAAATTAAAATTAAAATTAAAATTAAAAATTAAAAATTAATAATTAAAAATTAAAAATTAAAAATTAAAAATTAAAAATTAAAAATTAAAAATTAAAAATTAAAAAATTAAAAATTAAAAATTAAAAATTAAAAATTAAAAATTAATAATTAAAAATTAAAAAATTAAAAAATTAAAAATTAAAAATTAAAAATTAAAAATTAAAAATTAAAAAATTAAAAATTAAAAATTAAAAATTAATAATTAAAAATTTAAAATTAAAAATTAAAAATTAAAAATTAAAAATTAAAAATAAAAAATTAAAAATTAAAAATTAAAAATTAAAAATTAAAAATTAAAAAATTAAAAATTAAAAATTAAAAAT
>CAVMKG010000581.1:0-24371 GCA_963682025.1 Cordilura impudica
TTATAAATTATAAATTATAAAATTATAAATTATAAATTATAAATTATAAATTATAAATTATAAATTATAAATTATAAATTATAAATTATAAATTATAAATTATAAATTATAAATTATAAATTATAAATTATAAATTATAAATTATAATTATAAATTATAAATTATAAATTATAAATTATAAATTATAAATTATAAATTATAAATTATAAATTATAAATTATAAATTATAAATTATAAATTATAAATTATAAATTAATAAATTATAAATTATAAATTATAAATTATAAATTATAAATTATAAATTATAAATTATAAATTATAAATTATAAATTATAAATTATAAATTATAAATTATAAATTATAAATTATAAATTATAAATTATAAATTATAAATTATAAATTATAAATTATAAATTATAAATTATAAATTATAAATTATAAATTATAAATTATAAATTATAAATTATAAATTATAAATTATAATTAAATTATAAATTATAAATTATAAATTATAAATTATAAATTATAAATTATAAATTATAAATTATAAATTATAAATTATAAATTATAAATTATAAATTATAAATTATAAATTATAAATTATAAATTATAAATTATAAATTATAAATTATAAATTATAAATTATAAATTATAAATTATAAATTATAAATTATAAATTATAAATTATAAATTATAAATTATAAATTATAAATTATAATTATAAATTATAAATTATAAATTATAAATTATAAATTATAAATTATAAATTATAAATTATAAATTATAAATTATAAATTATAAATATAAATTATAAATATAAATTATAAATTATAAATTATAAATTATAAATTATAAATTATAAATTATAAATTATAAATTATAAATTATAAATTATAAATTATAAATTATAAATTATAAATTATAAATTATAAATTATAAATTATAAATTATAAATTATAAATAATTATAAATTATAAATTATAAATTATAAATTATAAATTATAAATTATAAATTATAAATTATAAATTATAAATTATAAATTATAAATTATAAAATTATAAATTATAAATTATAAATTATAAATTATAAATTATAAATTATAAATTATAAATTATAAATTATAAATTATAAATTATAAATTATAAATTATAAATTATAAATTATAAATTATAAATTATAAATTATAAATTATAAATTATAAATTATAAATTATAAATTATAAATTATAAATTATAAATTATAAATTATAAATTATAAATTATAAATTATAAATTATAAATTATAAATTATAAATTATATATAAATTATAAATTATAAATTATAAATTATAAATTATAATTATAAATTATAAATTATAAATTATAAATTATAAATTATAAATTATAAATTATAAATTATAAATTATAAATTATAAATTATAAATTATAAATATAAATTATAAATTATAAATTATAAATTATAAATTATAAATTATAAATTATAAATTATAAATTATAAATATAAATTATAAATTATAAATTATAAATTATAAATTATAAATTATAAATTATAAATTATAAATTATAAATTATAAATTATAAATTATAAATTATAAATTATAAATTATAAATTATAAATTATAAATTATAAATTATAAATTATAAATTATAAATTATAAATTATAAATTATAAATTATAAATTATAATTATAAATTATAAATTATAAATTATAAATTATAAATTATAAATTATAAATTATAAATTATAAATTATAAATTATAAATTATAAATTATAAATTATAAATTATAAATTTATAAATTATAAATTATAAAATTATAAATTATAAATTATAAATTATAAATTATAAATTATAAATTATAATTATAAATTATAAATTATAAATTATAAATTATAAATTATAAATTATAAATTATAAATTATAAATTATAAATTATAAATTATAAATTATAAATTATAAATTATAAATTTAAATTATAAATTATAAATTATAAATTATAAATTATAAATTATAAATTATAAATTATAAATTATAAATTATAAATTATAAATTATAAATTATAAATTATAAATTATAAATTATAAATTATAAATTATAAATTATAAATTATAAATTATAAATTATAAATTATAAATTATAAATTATAAATTATAAATTATAAATTATAAATTATAAATTATAAATTATAAATTATAAATTATAAATTATAAATTATAAATTATAAATTATAAATTATAAATTATAAATTATAATTATAAATTATAAATTAAAATTATAAATTATAAATTATAAATTATAAATTATAAATTATAAATTATAAATTATAAATTATAAATTATAAATTATAAATTATAAATTAAATTATAAATTATAAATTATAAATTATAAATTATAAATTATAAATTATAAATTATAAATTATAAATTATAAATTATAAATTATAAATTATAAATTATATATAAATTATAAATTATAAATTATAAATTATAAATTATAAATTATAAATTATAATTATAAATTATAAATTATAAATTATAAATTATAATTTATAAATTATAAATTATAATGTATAATTTATAATTATATATAATTATAAATTATAAATTATAAATTATAAATTATAAATTATAAATTATAAATTATAAATTATAAATTATAAATTATAATTTATAAATTATAATTTATAAATTATAAATTTATAATTTATAATTTATAAATTATAAATTATAAATTATAAATTATAAATTATAAATTATAAATTATAAATTATAAATTATAAATTATAAATTATAAATTATAAATTATAAATTATAAATTATAAATTATAAATTATAAATTATAAATTATAAATTATAAATTATAAATTATAAATTATAAATTATAAATTATAAATTATAAATTATAAATTATAAATTATAAATTATAAATTATAAATTATAAATTATAAATTATAAATTATAAATTATAAATTATAAATTATAAATTATAAATTATAAATTATAAATTATAAATTATAAATTATAAATTATAAATTATAAATTATAAATAATAAATTATAAATTATAAATTATAAATTATAAATTATAAATTATAAATTATAAATTATAAATTATAAATTATAAATTATAAATTATAAATTATAAATTATAAATTATAAATTATAAATTATAAATTATAAATTATAAATTATAAATTATAAATTATAAATTATAAATTATAAATTATAAATTATAAATTATAAATTATAAATTATAAATTATAAATTATAAATTATAAATTATAAATTATAAATTATAAATTATAAATTATAAATTATAAATTATAAAATTATAAATTATAAATTATAAATTATAAATTATAAATTATAAATTATAAATTATAAATTATAAATTATAAATTATAAATTATAAATTATAAATTATAAATTATAAATTATAAATTATAAATTATAAATTATAAATTATAAATTATAAATTATAAATTATAAATTATAAATTATAAATTATAAATTATAAATTATAAATTATAAATTATAAATTATAAATTATAAATTATAAATTATAAATTATAAATTATAAATTATAAATTATAAATTATAAATTATAAATTATAAATTATAAATTATAAATTATAAATTATAAATTATAAATTATAAATTATAAATTATAAATTATAAATTATAAATTATAAATTATAAATTATAAATTATAAATTATAAATTATAAATTATAAATTATAAATTATAAATTATAAATTATAAATTATAAATTATAAATTATAAATTATAAATTATAAATTATAAATTATAAATTATAAATTATAAATTATAAATTATAAATTATAAATTATAAATTATAAATTATAAATTATAAATTATAAATTATAAATTATAAATTATAAATTATAAATTATAAATTATAAATTATAAATTATAAATTATTAATTATAAATTATAAATTATAAATTATAAATTATAAATTATAAATTATAAATTATAAATTATAAATTATAAATTATAAATTATAAATTATAAATTATAAATTATAAATTATAAATTATAAATTATAAATTATAAATTATAAATTATAAATTATAAATTATAAATTATAAATTATAAATTATAAATTATAAATTATAAATTATAAATTATAAATTATAAATTATAAATTATAAATTATAAATTATAAATTATAAATTATAAATTATAAATTATAAATTATAAATTATAAATTATAAATTATAAATTATAAATTATAAATTATAAATTATAAATTATAAATTATAAATTATAAATTATAAATTATAAATTATAAATTATAAATTATAAATTATAAATTATAAATTATAAATTATAAATTATAAATTATAAATTATAAATTATAAATTATAAATTATAAATTATAAATTATAAATTATAAATTATAAATTATAAATTATAAATTATAAATTATAAATTATAAATTATAAATTATAAATTATAAATTATAAATTATAAATTATAAATTATAAATTATAAATTATAAATTATAAATTATAAATTATAAATTATAAATTATAAATTATAAATTATAAATTATAAATTATAAATTATAAATTATAAATTATAAATTATAAATTATAAATTATAAATTATAAATTATAAATTATAAATTATAAATTATAAATTATAAATTATAAATTATAAATTATAAATTATAAATTATAAATTATAAATTATAAATTATAAATTATAAATTATAAATTATAAATTATGAATTATAAATTATAAATTATAAATTATAAATTATAAATTATAAATTATAAATTATAAATTATAAATTATAAATTATAAATTATAAATTATAAATTATAAATTATAAATTATAAATTATAAATTATAAATTATAAGTTATAATTATAAATTATAAATTATAAATTATAAATTATAAATTATAAATTATAAATTATAAATTATAAATTATAAATTATAAATTATAAATTATAAATTATAAATTATAAATTATAAATTATAAATTATAAATTATAAATTATAAATTATAAATTATAAATTATAAATTATAAATTATATATTATAAATTATAAATTATAAATTATAAATTATAAATTATAAATTATAAATTATAAATTATAAATTATAAATTATAAATTATAAATTATAAATTATAAATTATAAATTATAAATTATAAATTATAAATTATAAATTATAAATTATAAATTATAAATTATAAATTATAAATTATAAATTATAAATTATAAATTATAAATTGTTTGTTTATTTTATTAAATTACAACATATTATCATTTTGCACTTATTTGGCACGATCGCCATATAGTAGATTTTAAAGAAACACATATTAAATTTACGCTTTGATGAGCGTTTTCAGACAACTTTCTTTTTTTATTTATTGGCCTACATTGCAAATTGTAATAACATTTACAACATTTTATCATTTTGCACTTATTTGGCAGGATAGCCAGTGGTAGATTTTAAAGATACACATATTTTGTTTATGCTTTGATGAGCGTTTTCAGACAACCTTCTTTTTTTATTTATTGGCTTACATTGCAAATTGTCATAAGCGACTGTGCAGTGCGATTCACTATAGAATGCATGGTGTTCTATTACATGGTATACTAATATAATATACTTCTTTGGTATGCTAATTAAATTCCACATTTTTTTGTTTTCAAATGTTCAAATTATGTAAATATATTACAAATATGTTAGGGAACAAAAAAAAAATTACAACGATTTCCGGGTTTGGGTTGAAGTGATTGTAATTATTTAAAAAAAAACGGCCAAAAAATGCACATTCACAACTGTATGCATGTTGTTGACTTATTGTAAAGAATTTGCTGCTTAACCGAGACAAAAACCCAGAACACCTGTTAACCAAAACTTAGATTATCGGTTAATCGGCTTGCAAATATTAAACTTAGGAAAACCCCCGGACCGTTTAAATAGCTTGATTCTTGATCAAATACTTTTGTATTAGTTTAAACATAAATGTTAGTATATTTATTTCAAAAATATTTGCTTTGTTTATGGTTATATAGCACTGAATCTGTTTAATTAACCCTCCATCATCAGTAATTGTTCTAAAATTCGAAAAAAAAAGTAACAAACGAGACGAAAATCATAATTATTTTAATTAAATATTTACTTCTAAGACAGCGGAATTGGCGATTAATTCGGTAGACCAAATAAGTCTGTTTTCTGTGTGCAGTTAAATAAAATGATAAGCGTAATTCAATAATAACATATTTTTAGCTAAAAACCTACCTGTGAAGTGCTTAGTATAACTTTAGATTGTTTTCTTTCCGTTCCAGTAAAAATCATTAATGAGTTCATGTTTGGAGAATATGACATAATAGATTCATAATCATGAGTACGGAGAATGTTCCGAGACCGATGCTCCAAAAGGTGAATTCCATTTTGGTCTACAGCAAGCCATAATATTCGAGGCCAATTGGAAGTAAACGTTTGCTATAAATTCAATTTGGTTTAATGTTAAAATCGATTAAAAAGAATGTTGGAAATTACCATCACATCAAATATTGTTGAGCGATGAAGGGGCCAACTTTGTATTAGATTTAAAAACGATTTTTTTGCTTCTGTTGGCAGCATTCCTCTTAGGCTCTGGTGATGCATAGCTACCGCTTCGTGTGGTATATTCGGAACAAATCTCGGCGGTAAACAATGTCCTGCGATAACTCTATAGTCACTAACAATGCTATCACAATCACCTAATTCAAGTTGTCCTTGTAGGGCAGTGAGCATAATAGCTTCCATTTCAGATATAGGAAATCGTTCTGTTCTAAGACAATGTAAGACTTGATGATACAACAGTTCTTTTTCCACCGGATCATCAATATTTATATAGTCGTCAAAGAATAGATGTTTTTTAAACAAGAACATGTAGTGCTGATACCGGCAATTATTTGCTGCTGCAATATTGTACTAAAAAAAAATAATTAGTTTGTATTGTTATAAAACAATGTTTCACGTTAGCTTTGAGTAGTATTAGATAACAGGTATAATTAAAATTTTTGGTGTAATAAAGGTAGTTAAAATATTGTAAATATAATTAATAATGTTTTGTGTAATAAATGTAGTTAAAATGTTTAAAGCTATATTTGTGAATATGATTGATATATTAAATGTTATTCTTATTGGAATATTTATCTGAATTTTTAAGTGTACTTAATAATTTTTATTAATGTAACCCACTTACGGCCGTGATTAAGGTGACCAAGTTTTACACATGTTTGTCTATATTGTATTTTTTTTATTTATGTGTTTATTTATTTAGATTATACATCCTTACAAACTACATATTTAATACAAAGATATAAAATCAAGAATTCAAATGTAAAAATCACATTTAATGGCAACCAAATTTTAGTTGGATGTGTGTATCGGCCTAGCAAGAGAACTGAAACTGAAGTCTTTATGAGGGCTCTTGAAAACCTTACATTTAAACATGATGAAATTGTCACATGTGGTGATTTCAATTCTAATATTTTAGTTGAAAGCAACTTAGTAAATGATATGCAATCTTTTGGCCTTTATCCTACTAACACAACAACACCCACTCATTACCCCTACACTAGAAATTCATTACGACCAACTTGTTTTTCAAAACATGATCTATTATTTCTCACATATTATTTTAAACTAAAACTATCAACTAATGCTACTACTCATTATGATTTTAAGCATATGGATCTAAACGTTGTGTCATTTGAGCTTTCAAATATTGACTGGGAATCAATTTATTATAAGCCCTCAGTGGAAAGCCAGCTTTACTTTTTAGAACGAAATCTGGGAGAAGTCTTCTCCAAATCTGTACCTGTAAAAAGACTAATGGTAAACTATAAAAGAAAACCGTGGTTGCGATTGGTCAGAGGGATTTGATTTTCAGCAGCTGGAAACGTTTTAAAACTGACGAGTTATACGAAGAATATTGTAATGCAAGAAGAGAGGTAAACAGGAAGATAAAATGTGCAAAATCTACATACTATTCTAGTGTCTTTGAGTCTGCTGTTGGATCGAAGAAAACTTGGAAAGCCATAAGAGAAGTTGCTATTGGTAAGACTAAAAGTGTAGATCTGTCTGACATTGATGAAGAAAATCTTAATGAACAATTTACTAATCATCCTAGTATTCCTATAAACCTAAATTTCTATAATCAGACTGATATGGTGAATGTTACTGTAAGTTATTGTTATATATATAGTGTATTTTAAAATTGTTTTAACGTGATGTTTTTTATAAATAATAGAATTTCCTTGAAAAAGTCAACAAAGAATTGACGAAACGTCGGAAAGAAATGTAATTCAAATGCAGTTTTATTTACATTAAAAATCTTAGGCCTTATTAGCTTATTTTGAAATAAAAGAAACAAAAGGATATTAGCCAAATAACACAATAGGAAATAAATTTCATTTTGTAATTATGAATCAATCAGATGTACTACCCAGCTTTATTGCCGCTAAATCAAATACTTCGACAATATTCATCCAATTATAATGATCACTTATACAACATTAATTTTTAACACAATTTTAACAAAGAGTATAGTTCCTGCAAACTGAAAATATGTAAAAATAATACCTACGTCGAAAACAAATAATGAATATCGGCCAATCGCTATACTGCCATATTTATCAAAAGTTTTTGAGAAGAAACTACATCACCAATTATATCGGTATATTAATGATAATGGTTTCCTTACTAGTAGCCAATCAGGTTTTCGTCAAAAACATAGCTTCATAACTTCTCTTATTGACGTATCTGAAAAACTGCGTGAAACTTTTGATAAAGGTTACATTTCGTTTCTAGTTCCGATAGATCACTCTAAGGCATTTTATATGGTTAACCATGATGTTCTTACTATGAAATTGAGAAAAATGTTTATCTTCTGATCGTCATCAACACGATTAATTACTTCATACTTATCGGATCGTCATCAATCAGTATTTGTTAATAATATGATATCGCACCCGTTATCTGTAGCAAAAGGTGTACCACAATGCTCTATTCTTGGTCCCCTCCTATTTACGATCCATGTAAATGATTGAACTACCCAATTATCCTACTGTAATGTGCATATCTATGCTAATGACGTTCAAGTCTACATTAGTAGTGACAGCAAATTGATGATTGCGTGTATAAACTTAATGAAGATATTAACCGAATTCACATATGGGCAAATGCAAATGGTCTTTTCCTAAATCCCTCTAAGTCAAAATGCTTAGTTATAACCAAGAAATCTATGAAATTGCTTTCAGAACCAGCAATTATTCTCAACAAACAAAGAATTGAAATCGTAAAACAGCAAAAAATCTTGGCATAATATTTAAAAATACTCTTGCCTGGTCAGGCCATATAAATGCTACTGCTGGAAAAGTTTACTCTATGTTGCAAATCTTATTGAAAACTCAATATTTCACGCCACTTAAAATTCGCTTACTACTAGCAAAAACGTATTTCATGCCCACTCTTTTATAAAGATGCGGAGTTTTTGCAAAAACCGATACTTTAAGCTATGGTAAGCTAAATGTTGCCTACAATGCTGATATAAAATATGTTTATGGTATGGGGAAATACGACCGTGTCTCATCAGTTGTATGGTGTTATGTTTGCTGACTTGTTACATATACGAACTTCAATTCTACTGCACTAAATTGTATATACTCATGAACCTTCGTATCTCTATAATAGAATAACATTTTCTCTATCACATAAGAATAATGATTTGACTCCAATTATACATCGAACTACAAAATCTGAATGGCAAGTTTATTTCACTGTATACGTCTTTGGAACTCTCTACTTCCGACCATACAATTTATAAGAAATACCATGCATTTTAAAAGGTCCCTTTTTGATTTGTATAGTCTTGCAGAAACATGTGTTAAAATTAAAGTTTTAAATATTTCTTATTTGTTAATTTTATTTATTTCTTTCCATTTTTAATTGTTGTATAACTATAATTCACTTTTGATTTTTATTTAAACTTATTTTATCTGTTTTATTATATTGTTTAAAGTTTTTAAATCTACTTGTAAATGTTTTAACATCATTGCTCACTACTATTACTCCTCCTTTACTCTAATCATAAGATTATATGTCTTGTTGTATATGAATTCAAAGTAAATAAACTAAATTAAGTTACCAATATTTCGGTTGTCAGTGACAACCACCATCAGGGTTTCTGTATATACTAAAACACAGTGTAATAGTGTATATAATCTTAAATATATTTACGCTGATCCCTGACTCACTGACTGACTGACTGATTCTGTAACGCTGAAATTATACACATAGCACTCCCTACAAAGCTATGCGAAATACACAAACAAAATCTAATCTTTATCATTTTATACAAACCCACACACAATTTTCTCTCTTCTATGTTACCGACCAGTGCTGCTAATAAAATCTTCTGAAAATCGACAATTTTGGAAACTAAATCGCCAAAATCGACATTTTTAAAACAAGAAATTATCAAGAAAATAAAAATAAAACTCGACAAAATATTAAAAAAGAAAACAATAAAATTTATTTATATCATTCATATTACAAATATTATTACAGCATTGGTTATTTCTATATATAAAAATATATTAGTGGTGAAATTTCAATGAAAAAAATTTAACACAGCAATCAACTTAATAATTTTATTGAGATGTATCTATAGCTGAAACATATAACATAGGTTTAAAGTATCGCCGTAATTAAAACTTAAATCTTAAATGGAGATGCTATTCAAGGTATTTCCGTTTTGAAACGACTTGACCCAGAATTAAATCTATACATATTTTGTAATTTCCATTTACACTGAACAAAAACTATCGATTTTCGATAAAGAACCCTTTAATTGTTAACCCTTGAAATCGTAATTTTTATACTATTGAAAATTTTAAATCTTCAATCATTTTAACAAATTTAACAAATCATTTTAACAAATTGAAAAATCGTCGAAATTACAATAAGTTGTCAAAATTGGCAACACTGGTAACGACAATAGCACTACATATGCAGATTTCGTGTTACATATGGAATAAGTTGAGCGCAAAAAATGTATCAAAAAACTAATATCTATTCAAATTCTTCTTTAAATTCCCATTGTTGGTCAATGAAAAAATTCTGCAAGAAAAGTAATGAATGAAATTTTAAACATTTTTATTTTTCTCATTTAACGTCGTCCGATATGCATACATACTTCTTTTATCAAACTTAACTTATGCGTTTGTCTGTTTTGTTTTTCATCTCAAAATTGTTTTGTATTGTTAAGAGTGCTTTCGCTCAGGTTCTCTAATGGCCAGCACTTAACAAGGAGTATGCTTTTTTTGATAAATACTTGAGAAAAAAGAAATCTTCAATGTGGATGTTGTTGTTGTCCAACGTATGATTTCGTTTAAAGCTCTGTATTGAAAAGCCCTTGAAAAAATAGTGCAATGTTGAGTTTAAAATGTAAATTATTGTAACTTTGCACAATTAAATTACATTGTAATTTTAGAGAGAGGTGGAATAATAACTTTTTTTCACTCATAATATTAATTTTTGCATAATTTGCTTTTAAAAAAATTTAGACAAACATAAATTACGTAAATAGGTATATTTAAGATTTTAATTTGAATAATTTATTGAAATTATCATGGAAGATTTAAAGGCGATTTGGAATAATAAGTTTTTTTTGAAGTAAAACTAATACGCGCTTATTTTTTATTTTTTCATTTTGGAGTTTATATGTATGATGAAATATGAAATATTTTTTTCTTTTTTGTGTAGGTGTATTGGTGTTTGCATTTCCTTAAGGGGTGGCGAGTTATGATCTTCACCGCAAAACAACAACGCCTCCGGATATTGGCTGTCACGGACTTATTTATTAAAATTTTTAGTTAAAAATTTTTTCAAAGATTCTTCAAATGTTATGCTATAAAGTGTATTCATGTCTTCAAAAAAGAATTATGCAAAATACGACTTTTATTAACTTTTAAAACCTGGCAACTGGCAAACTTATGCGAAAATATACATAAAAGGACCTTTTACAAAACTTCATTTAAAAATCAATGTTTTTGGTTTGTATTTTTTACAACTGATTTTCAATTTTTTTTTTTTTTAAGAAATTTTAAAAACATTAAAATTAATTTTTTTTTAAATATGGGGGATTTCATGTCAAGTGCACCAACTTTTGAAACCGATGTCTTCCGATCGGGACGAAATTTGCACCAAGGTTAGTCCTATTAGATAGTAGTTCAGACACAATTTTTCAACAAGATCGGTCCAGATCTCTCTGAGTTAGAGGGGGATCAAAATTTGACATTTTGGCCAAACAGGTGTTTTTCTCATCCATGTAACTTATTACCTATTGTTCCTAGAAAATTTTCTCCCAAAAAGTTTAGATAGCTATTTCTTCAATATTTCGGAAAAAAATACTTAAAAAAAAAAAATTTTGTAGACTTTTTTTTTGCTAAATTAAAGCATTTTTTGCCTTTTTTTCAAAAAGAGCATTTTTTTTTTTTCATCAGAAAGCTTAGGATTTTTACTTTAAGAGCTTTTTGGTCGCTTAGTGGGATGGGAGTGGGATATCTATCAAAATAAATGTTTTGTAACTCAAGACAACGGTTTTTCAATTTTTCACAAATGCACTATTTTGAATTTTTTCTATTTGTGTCTAAAACCTTACAAATAAAACTTATACTGAGAAACTAGACAAACTAAACTTTCCGAAGGTATGTAACATACCTTCATAACATAACAGAAGAGAATGGTTATCTGTAACCTGAAAGAGTTATTTGCAACATTTCAATCTGAACACGAGGATGTTAGAATTGGCTTCACGAAATTAACCCAAATGAGGCCAAAACATTGCGTTTTGGCAGAAAGCAGCAGAACTCACACAGTATGCGTTTGAATTTATCATGAAAATGTTAAACTGATGTTGAAGGAAATCAACTTAAAGTATTTAACAGATGATTCGGCAGAAGATTTCCACGATTGCCTTAAATTGACTATGTGTCCTAATGCAACAACTTCTTGCCACTTAGGTGAATGTACCAGTTGCCCGAAAACCACATTCATCAAAAAAAATTTAATCAACTCTTTAGATCGAGAATATATAGAGGATGTCAAATTTGATTCTTGGATTCAGACTGACAGATGCACATTGAAAACAATCATTTTAAATGTGGATGATTTTGTGGAAGAAATGTGTACAGGATTGCTAAACTTGAGAAACCATGACTTTTTAGTCAAAGAGCAATGGTCATTCTTCAAGGATTTGAAGATACATTTGAAGTCTGGTGAATTCGTTATTTCATATGATTTCGCAGAAAACTATAAATATGTTCTTCAGGATGCCATACAAGCATTCCACTTCCATAACGACCAAGCAACTATATTCACAGTAGTTATTTACTACATGAAAGATGAAAAGCTGGAACACAAAAGTATGGCAATCATATCCGACGATTTAAACCATGATACCGTTGCAGTTTATGAGTACCAGAAGAGAATGCTAAAATTTCTAAAATCTAAATTTACAGTATAGAAGGTATACTACGTTTCGGACGGAGCTCGTCAACATTTTAAAAACAAAGGTAGCTTGGCAAATCTTATGGCCCATGGAAAAGATTTTGGAATGCCAGCTGAGTGGCATTTTCATTCTACTGCTCATGGTAAAGGAGCATGTGATGGTATTGGAGCAAACCTTAAAAGAAATGCAGAGAAGTATAGCCTCCAGTGCTCTCATCAAGATCGCATCTTAGATGCGACTGCTTTATTCCATTTGGCAAAGAATTATTGTAAAGAAACTAAAATAGTTTTTAGTAGCAAAGAGGATCATCAGGAAACATTGAAAACACTGAAGAGCAGATTCGATGCTGCGGTAACAATCGATGGCACCGCTCAATACCATGCTTTTATACCGCTTGTCGATGGAAGACCCAAGTTGAAAAAGTTTTCTGCCTCTATTCAATGCGATATCTTTCCAAAGACAACAAATAAACCAGCAGCGAAATCAACAGCTGAACCTAGTAACGCCAAGAAAGGATTGACAAAAAAACGCAGTAAATAAAGGCGACAAAAAAGCTGGATGAAAGACTGGGTATTTAAAAATTTACAAGACTTAAATACTTCATCAGCTACAATAAATTAAGTTTAAAAATAGTTATGATATAAATGGATCTAATGCAATTAAGATTAAATTTTAATAAATTATTTATCTTTTTATTTTTAATGTTATTATTATTATACATTAATTTAATTATTATTAAAAATAAATAAAACATAATAATTTTTCAACATTTCTAAAAAAAAAAGCGATTTTTTTCCTGAGGTTAACATATTCTGGGTATTACAGTATCGAGGGTATAAAATTTTAGTAAGGTATGTTATATACCTTCGGAAAGTTTAGTTTGTCTAGTTTCTCAGTATAAGTTTTATTTGTAAGGTTTTAGACACAAATAGAAAAAAATTCAAAATAGTGCATTTGTGAAAAATTGAAAAACCGTTGTCTTGAGTTACAAAACATTAATTTTGATAGATATCCCACTCCCATTCCACTAAGCGACCAAAAAGCTCTTAAAGGAAAAATCCCAAGCTTTCTTATGAAAAAAAAAAGATGCCCTTTTTGGAAAAAAATGCAAAAAATGCTTTAATTTAGCAAAAAAAAGTCTACAAATTTTTTTTTTTTTTTTTAAGTATCTTTTTCCGAAATATTGAAGAAATAGCTATCTAAACTCTTTGGGAGAAAATTTTCTAGGAACAATAGGTAATAAGTTACATGGATGAGAAAAAACACCTGTTTGGCCAAAATGTCAAATTTTGATCCCCTCTAACTCAGAGAGATCTGGACCGATCTTCTTGAAAAATTGCGTCTAAACTACTATTCAATAGGACTAACCTTGGTGCAAATTTCATCCCGATCGAAAGACATCGGTTTCAAAAGTTGGTGCACTTGACATGAAATCCCCCATATATAAAATATAGGAAAATTCTGAAATGGAAAAAAAATTTGTTTGTTAAAGTCAAAATAAACGGGCGCCTAGGCGCCGCACAATCCACTAGTACATATGAATAAAAACAAATATTTAAAAAATAAAAAAGTTTTTTTTTATTATAATAATTAAATTCTCTAAATTGACTTTTCGATGTTTCAACTTTGTTTACTGTCAACTGTTAGAGCTGATATCCCGATAGGTGTGGGCGCAGTTATCCATATCGCTTTTAAAATTCATTCGATAATTCGTTGGTATTTTTATTATATGTAACATTTCCAATGTTAATCCGTTGTTAATCTTCTTGTGTAATTGTTTTCTTGTTGTAATATGTCTACATTTTTGAAATGAGCTTGTTTACAATGTTCTGCTAGTGCTGTTTTTTGTGTTTGGTACCTTGATTTCATTTCTGACTTGTGTGCTGATGTCCTCGTTTTTTTTTAGTTTTGATTTTGTGGTACCAACATAAAATTTATGTCACATTCGTTATTACGGTCACCATTACATTTTATTTTGTATACTACCTTGGATTGATCCTCTTTTTCAATTTTCGTTATTACCTTAAAGTTTCCCCGAGTTATAATTCGATTTCGCTGTAAATTTTATTTCGGTTTTGCTTTATATTGTGCTATTTTTGACCCTGTTGAAGAATCTTTCTGCATTTGACAGCAAGACGAGAATACATATTATACAAACCACTAATAAATTAAACTAAATTAAATTAAATTAAATTAAACTAAATTAAATTAAATTAAATTAAATTAAATTAAATTAAATTAAATTAAATTAAATTAAATTAAATTAAATTAAATTAAATTAAATTAAATTAAATTAAATTAAATTAAATTAAATTAAATTAAATTAAATTAAATTAAATTAAATTAAATTAAATTAAATTAAATTAAATTAAATTAAATTAAATTAAATTAAATTAAATTAAATTAAATTAAATTAAATTAAATTAAATTAAATTAAATTAAATTAAATTAAATTAAATTAAATTAAATTAAATTAAATTAAATTAAATTAAATTAAATTAAATTAAATTAAATTAAATTAAATTAAATTAAATTAAATTAAATTAAATTAAATTAAATTAAATTAAATTAAATTAAATTAAATTAAATTAAATTAAATTAAATTAAATTAAATTAAATTAAATTAAATTAAATTAAATTAAATTAAATTAAATTAAATTAAATTAAATTAAATTAAATTAAATTAAATTAAATTAAATTAAATTAAATTAAATTAAATTAAATTAAATTAAATTAAATTAAATTAAATTAAATTAAATTAAATTAAATTAAATTAAATTAAATTAAATTAAATTAAATTAAATTAAATTAAATTAAATTAAATTAAATTAAATTAAATTAAATTAAATTAAATTAAATTAAATTAAATTAAATTAAATTAAATTAAATTAAATTAAATTAAATTAAATTAAATTAAATTAAATTAAATTAAATTAAATTAAATTAAATTAAATTAAATTAAATTAAATTAAATTAAATTAAATTAAATTAAATTAAATTAAATTAAATTAAATTAAATTAAATTAAATTAAATTAAATTAAATTAAATTAAATTAAATTAAATTAAATTAAATTAAATTAAATTAAATTAAATTAAATTAAATTAAATTAAATTAAATTAAATTAAATTAAATTAAATTAAATTAAATTAAATTAAATTAAATTAAATTAAATTAAATTAAATTAAATTAAATTAAATTAAATTAAATTAAATTAAATTAAATTAAATTAAATTAAATTAAATTAAATTAAATTAAATTAAATTAAATTAAATTAAATTAAATTAAATTAAATTAAATTAAATTAAATTAAATTAAATTAAATTAAATTAAATTAAATTAAATTAAATTAAATTAAATTAAATTAAATTAAATTAAATTAAATTAAATTAAATTAAATTAAATTAAATTAAATTAAATTAAATTAAATTAAATTAAATTAAATTAAATTAAATTAAATTAAATTAAATTAAATTAAATTAAATTAAATTAAATTAAATTAAATTAAATTAAATTAAATTAAATTAAATTAAATTAAATTAAATTAAATTAAATTAAATTAAATTAAATTAAATTAAATTAAATTAAATTAAATTAAATTAAATTAAATTAAATTAAATTAAATTAAATTAAATTAAATTAAATTAAATTAAATTAAATTAAATTAAATTAAATTAAATTAAATTAAATTAAATTAAATTAAATTAAATTAAATTAAATTAAATTAAATTAAATTAAATTAAATTAAATTAAATTAAATTAAATTAAATTAAATTAAATTAAATTAAATTAAATTAAATTAAATTAAATTAAATTAAATTAAATTAAATTAAATTAAATTAAATTAAATTAAATTAAATTAAATTAAATTAAATTAAATTAAATTAAATTAAATTAAATTAAATTAAATTAAATTAAATTAAATTAAATTAAATTAAATTAAATTAAATTAAATTAAATTAAATTAAATTAAATTAAATTAAATTAAATTAAATTAAATTAAATTAAATTAAATTAAATTAAATTAAATTAAATTAAATTAAATTAAATTAAATT
Organism: Cordilura impudica; assembly: GCA_963682025.1. Lineage (NCBI taxonomy): Eukaryota > Metazoa > Arthropoda > Insecta > Diptera > Scathophagidae > Cordilura > Cordilura impudica. The sequence goes on from CAVMKG010000581.1 coordinate 17,604, forward strand.
AAATTAAATTAAATTAAATTAAATTAAATTAAATTAAATTAAATTAAATTAAATTAAATTAAATTAAATTAAATTAAATTAAATTAAATTAAATTAAATTAAATTAAATTAAATTAAATTAAATTAAATTAAATTAAATTAAATTAAATTAAATTAAATTAAATTAAATTAAATTAAATTAAATTAAATTAAATTAAATTAAATTAAATTAAATTAAATTAAATTAAATTAAATTAAATTAAATTAAATTAAATTAAATTAAATTAAATTAAATTAAATTAAATTAAATTAAATTAAATTAAATTAAATTAAATTAAATTAAATTAAATTAAATTAAATTAAATTAAATTAAATTAAATTAAATTAAATTAAATTAAATTAAATTAAATTAAATTAAATTAAATTAAATTAAATTAAATTAAATTAAATTAAATTAAATTAAATTAAATTAAATTAAATTAAATTAAATTAAATTAAATTAAATTAAATTAAATTAAATTAAATTAAATTAAATTAAATTAAATTAAATTAAATTAAATTAAATTAAATTAAATTAAATTAAATTAAATTAAATTAAATTAAATTAAATTAAATTAAATTAAATTAAATTAAATTAAATTAAATTAAATTAAATTAAATTAAATTAAATTAAATTAAATTAAATTAAATTAAATTAAATTAAATTAAATTAAATTAAATTAAATTAAATTAAATTAAATTAAATTAAATTAAATTAAATTAAATTAAATTAAATTAAATTAAATTAAATTAAATTAAATTAAATTAAATTAAATTAAATTAAATTAAATTAAATTAAATTAAATTAAATTAAATTAAATTAAATTAAATTAAATTAAATTAAATTAAATTAAATTAAATTAAATTAAATTAAATTAAATTAAATTAAATTAAATTAAATTAAATTAAATTAAATTAAATTAAATTAAATTAAATTAAATTAAATTAAATTAAATTAAATTAAATTAAATTAAATTAAATTAAATTAAATTAAATTAAATTAAATTAAATTAAATTAAATTAAATTAAATTAAATTAAATTAAATTAAATTAAATTAAATTAAATTAAATTAAATTAAATTAAATTAAATTAAATTAAATTAAATTAAATTAAATTAAATTAAATTAAATTAAATTAAATTAAATTAAATTAAATTAAATTAAATTAAATTAAATTAAATTAAATTAAATTAAATTAAATTAAATTAAATTAAATTAAATTAAATTAAATTAAATTAAATTAAATTAAATTAAATTAAATTAAATTAAATTAAATTAAATTAAATTAAATTAAATTAAATTAAATTAAATTAAATTAAATTAAATTAAATTAAATTAAATTAAATTAAATTAAATTAAATTAAATTAAATTAAATTAAATTAAATTAAATTAAATTAAATTAAATTAAATTAAATTAAATTAAATTAAATTAAATTAAATTAAATTAAATTAAATTAAATTAAATTAAATTAAATTAAATTAAATTAAATTAAATTAAATTAAATTAAATTAAATTAAATTAAATTAAATTAAATTAAATTAAATTAAATTAAATTAAATTAAATTAAATTAAATTAAATTAAATTAAATTAAATTAAATTAAATTAAATTAAATTAAATTAAATTAAATTAAATTAAATTAAATTAAATTAAATTAAATTAAATTAAATTAAATTAAATTAAATTAAATTAAATTAAATTAAATTAAATTAAATTAAATTAAATTAAATTAAATTAAATTAAATTAAATTAAATTAAATTAAATTAAATTAAATTAAAATTAAATTAAATTAAATTAAATTAAATTAAATTAAATTAAATTAAATTAAATTAAATTAAATTAAATTAAATTAAATTAAATTAAATTAAATTAAATTAAATTAAATTAAATTAAATTAAATTAAATTAAATTAAATTAAATTAAATTAAATTAAATTAAATTAAATTAAATTAAATTAAATTAAATTAAATTAAATTAAATTAAATTAAATTAAATTAAATTAAATTAAATTAAATTAAATTAAATTAAATTAAATTAAATTAAATTAAATTAAATTAAATTAAATTAAATTAAATTAAATTAAATTAAATTAAATTAAATTAAATTAAATTAAATTAAATTAAATTAAATTAAATTAAATTAAATTAAATTAAATTAAATTAAATTAAATTAAATTAAATTAAATTAAATTAAATTAAATTAAATTAAATTAAATTAAATTAAATTAAATTAAATTAAATTAAATTAAATTAAATTAAATTAAATTAAATTAAATTAAATTAAATTAAATTAAATTAAATTAAATTAAATTAAATTAAATTAAATTAAATTAAATTAAATTAAATTAAATTAAATTAAATTAAATTAATTAAATTAAATTAAATTAAATTAAATTAAATTAAATTAAATTAAATTAAATTAAATTAAATTAAATTAAATTAAATTAAATTAAATTAAATTAAATTAAATTAAATTAAATTAAATTAAATTAAATTAAATTAAATTAAATTAAATTAAATTAAATTAAATTAAATTAAATTAAATTAAATTAAATTAAATTAAATTAAATTAAATTAAATTAAATTAAATTAAATTAAATTAAATTAAATTAAATTAAATTAAATTAAATTAAATTAAATTAAATTAAATTAAATAAATTAAATTAAATTAAATTAAATTAAATTAAATTAAATTAAATTAAATTAAATTAAATTAAATTAAATTAAATTAAATTAAATTAAATTAAATTAAATTAAATTAAATTAAATTAATTAAATTAAATTAAATTAAATTAAATTAAATTAAATTAAATTAAATTAAATTAAATTAAATTAAATTAAATTAAATTAAATTAAATTAAATTAAATTAAATTAAATTAAATTAAATTAAATTAAATTAAATTAAATTAAATTAAATTAAATTAAATTAAATTAAATTAAATTAAATTAAATTAAATTAAATTAAATTAAATTAAATTAAATTAAATTAAATTAAATTAAATTAAATTAAATTAAATTAAATTAAATTAAATTAAATTAAATTAAATTAAATTAAATTAAATTAAATTAAATTAAATTAAATTAAATTAAATTAAATTAAATTAAATTAAATTAAATTAAATTAAATTAAATTAAATTAAATTAAATTAAATTAAATTAAATTAAATTAAATTAAATTAAATTAAATTAAATTAAATTAAATTAAATTAAATTAAATTAAATTAAATTAAATTAAATTAAATTAAATTAAATTAAATTAAATTAAATTAAATTAAATTAAATTAAATTAAATTAAATTAAATTAAATTAAATTAAATTAAATTAAATTAAATTAAATTAAATTAAATTAAATTAAATTAAATTAAATTAAATTAAATTAAATTAAATTAAATTAAATTAAATTAAATTAAATTAAATTAAATTAAATTAAATTAAATTAAATTAAATTAAATTAAATTAAATTAAATTAAATTAATTAAATTAAATTAAATTAAATTAAATTAAATTAAATTAAATTAAATTAAATTAAATTAAATTAAATTAAATTAAATTAAATTAAATTAAATTAAATTAAATTAAATTAAATTAAATTAAATTAAATTAAATTAAATTAAATTAAATTAAATTAAATTAAATTAAATTAAATTAAATTAAATTAAATTAAATTAAATTAAATTAAATTAAATTAAATTAAATTAAATTAAATTAAATTAAATTAAATTAAATTAAATTAAATTAAATTAAATTAAATTAAATTAAATTAAATTAAATTAAATTAAATTAAATTAAATTAAATTAAATTAAATTAAATTAAATTAAATTAAATTAAATTAAATTAAATTAAATTAAATTAAATTAAATTAAATTAAATTAAATTAAATTAAATTAAATTAATTAAATTAAATTAAATTAAATTAAATTAAATTAAATTAAATTAAATTAAATTAAATTAAATTAAATTAAATTAAATTAAATTAAATTAAATTAAATTAAATTAAATTAAATTAAATTAAATTAAATTAAATTAAATTAAATTAAATTAAATAAATTAAATTAAATTAAATTAAATTAAATTAAATTAAATTAAATTAAATTAAATTAAATTAAATTAAATTAAATTAAATTAAATTAAATTAAATTAAATTAAATTAAATTAAATTAAATTAAATTAAATTAAATTAAATTAAATTAAATTAAATTAAATTAAATTAAATTAAATTAAATTAAATTAAATTAAATTAAATTAAATTAAATTAAATTAAATTAAATTAAATTAAATTAAATTAAATTAAATTAAATTAAATTAAATTAAATTAAATTAAATTAAATTAAATTAAATTAAATTAAATTAAATTAAATTAAATTAAATTAAATTAAATTAAATTAAATTAAATTAAATTAAATTAAATTAAATTAAATTAAATTAAATTAAATTAAATAAATTAAATTAAATTAAATTAAATTAAATTAAATTAAATTAAATTAAATTAAATTAAATTAAATTAAATTAAATTAAATTAAATTAAATTAAATTAAATTAAATTAAATTAAATTAAATTAAATTAAATTAAATTAAATTAAATTAAATTAAATTAAATTAAATTAAATTAAATTAAATTAAATTAAATTAAATTAAATTAAATTAAATTAAATTAAATTAAATTAAATTAAATTAAATTAAATTAAATTAAATTAAATTAAATTAAATTAAATTAAATTAAATTAAATTAAATTAAATTAAATTAAATTAAATTAAATTAAATTAAATTAAATTAAATTAAATTAAATTAAATTAAATTAAATTAAATTAAATTAAATTAAATTAAATTAAATTAAATTAAATTAAATTAAATTAAATTAAATTAAATTAAATTAAATTAAATTAAATTAATTAAATTAAATTAAATTAAATTAAATTAAATTAAATTAAATTAAATTAAATTAAATTAAATTAAATTAAATTAAATTAAATTAAATTAAATTAAATTAAATTAAATTAAATTAATTAAATTAAATTAAATTAAATTAAATTAAATTAAATTAAATTAAATTAAATTAAATTAAATTAAATTAAATTAAATTAAATTAAATTAAATTAAATTAAATTAAATTAAATTAAATTAAATTAAATTAAATTAAATTAAATTAAATTAAATTAAATTAAATTAAATTAAATTAAATTAAATTAAATTAAATTAAATTAAATTAAATTAAATTAAATTAAATTAAATTAAATTAAATTAAATTAAATTAAATTAAATTAAATTAAATTAAATTAAATTAAATTAAATTAAATTAAATTAAATTAAATTAAATTAAATTAAATTAAATTAAATTAAATTAAATTAAATTAAATTAAATTAAATTAAATTAAATTAAATTAAATTAAATTAAATTAAATTAAATTAAATTAAATTAAATTAAATTAAATTAAATTAAATTAAATTAAATTAAATTAAATTAAATTAAATTAAATTAAATTAAATTAAATTAAATTAAATTAAATTAAATTAAATTAAATTAAATTAAATTAAATTAAATTAAATTAAATTAAATTAAATTAAATTAAATTAAATTAAATTAAATTAAATTAAATTAAATTAAATTAAATTAAATTAAATTAAATTAAATTAAATTAAATTAAATTAAATTAAATTAAATTAAATTAAATTAAATTAAATTAAATTAAATTAAATTAAATTAAATTAAATTAAATTAAATTAAATTAAATTAAATTAAATTAAATTAAATTAAATTAAATTAAATTAAATTAAATTAAATTAAATTAAATTAAATTAAATTAAATTAAATTAAATTAAATTAAATTAAATTAAATAAATTAAATTAAATTAAATTAAATTAAATTAAATTAAATTAAATTAAATTAAATTAAATTAAATTAAATTAAATTAAATTAAATTAAATTAAATTAAATTAAATTAAATTAAATTAAATTAAATTAAATTAAATTAAATTAAATTAAATTAAATTAAATTAAATTAAATTAAATTAAATTAATTAAATTAAATTAAATTAAATTAAATTAAATTAAATTAAATTAAATTAAATTAAATTAAATTAAATTAAATTAAATTAAATTAAATTAAATTAAATTAAATTAAATTAAATTAAATTAAATTAAATTAAATTAAATTAAATTAAATTAAATTAAATTAAATTAAATTAAATTAAATTAAATTAAATTAAATTAAATTAAATTAAATTAAATTAAATTAAATTAAATTAAATTAAATTAAATTAAATTAAATTAAATTAAATTAAATTAAATTAAATTAAATTAAATTAAATTAAATTAAATTAAATTAAATTAAATTAAATTAAATTAAATTAAATTAAATTAAATTAAATTAAATTAAATTAATTAAATTAAATTAAATTAAATTAAATTAAATTAAATTAAATTAAATTAAATTAAATTAAATTAAATTAAATTAAATTAAATTAAATTAAATTAAATTAAATTAAATTAAATTAAATTAAATTAAATTAAATTAAATTAAATTAAATTAAATTAAATTAAATTAAATTAAATTAAATTAAATTAAATTAAATTAAATTAAATTAAATTAAATTAAATTAAATTAAATTAAATTAAATTAAATTAAATTAAATTAAATTAAATTAAATTAAATTAAATTAAATTAAATTAAATTAAATTAAATTAAATTAAATTAAATTAAATTAAATTAAATTAAATTAAATTAAATTAAATTAAATTAAATTAAAT
>CAVMKG010000582.1:15000-70346 GCA_963682025.1 Cordilura impudica
AGCGTGAAAAGTAGTGGTGATAATAAACATCCCTGCTTTAGAGCTGAATATGTTTCAAAACTTTCGGATAATTCATTGCCTGTCCATACAGCAGATGTTGTGTGGCTATATACATTCTCAATAAGATTTACTATTTTTGTAGAATAGTTTCTGCTGAAACCAGCTTGATATTCATTCAACTTTTTGTGATTTTCAACCCAATTTGAAAGTCTTTCATTTAAAGTACCCATTAATATTTTGGCCACACAATTCATAAATGAAATTCCCCTGTAGTTATTTGGTGAATTAACGTCTCCCTTCTTATAAATCGGAAAGATTATTGTCTGCACCAAAGTTTCATCTACTGATCCAGTCTCAAATATTATATTAAAAACCTTAGTTACTTCGGCCAAGAATTCAATTGATGCGTTCTTGAGGAATTCATAGGGTACCCTATCCCATCCGGGTGCTTTATTTGACTTTGTGTTCTTTAGAATCTGCTGAATTTCGGTTGTTGTTATTGGTCTGTCTAGTTCTTGATCACTATGCCACATTGGTGCGAATTGAACGTCGTTTTTTACTTGTGGTGGATTTAATAGCACTTCAAAATATGTTCTAAAATCAGTTGAAGAAATATTAACACCCAGTTGAAATGTTTGACCTCTAATTTCCTTCGCAATTTTCCACCAATCTTTTGAGTCATTGACTCTATTAATTTTTGCTACAATTTCTTTGTTATATTGGTCTTTTCTTTGTCTGCATATTAGCCGATACTGCTGTTTCGCTTTTAAATAGTTGAGCTTGTTTAAATGATTTTCTTCCTTTCTGTAAATATTTAACATTTTAAACGATTTTTCCCTCACATGATAACATCTATAGCTAAACCAAGTACTCTTAAAAGTATGACTGCTTTGCCTTTGAGCAGCCTTGGTGACCGACGTATTAATCACAGTAATCAGTTCTCCCAAACTCTTTATACTACCTCCATTTCTTTGTAGTCTAAGATTTTGATCAAGTCTAGCTTGATATTTTGCCTTTTCAGATTCAATCCATTTCAGTTTTTGTAATAAATTCACCTTTTTTACATTATTAGCTTCCTCGTTTATGTTTAGCTTTAATGTTATAGGCAAATGGTCGGACCATATTTTTGCATCTACTTTAAATATCTCAACAAACGATGTTAAATCTTGCGAAACTACACACAAATCATTTGCTGAACATCCTACCGAGTTAATGAATGTAAAGTTTCCATTTTTATCTCCATTTGTTCTGCCATTGAGAATTATATGCCCATAATCATTGAAGAATTCTACTAAACGTTTGCCCTTTGTATTTACCACTTGATCATGAGATTTTCTCTGATCTAAACCGGCCAAAAATACTGATTTATAAATATCGTCTATATCTTGCTGTATTTCGCCAATTCTAACATTCGTATCACCAATTATTATTGTATTTGCTTCCGCTGTTTAGCTATAAAAGTCGTTAATTACAGAAAATTCCTCATCCCAGTTTGAGCCTCTGATGTATACAGGTATAATGCTAAATTTTGTATTATATATGTGCAAACGGATTAAATCAACCCCGTTGATACATTGGAAGGAGTGTTTTAACCCAGACTCTTTTAGATCTTTCCTTATTCCATATACGCACCCACCACTAGCTCAACCATACTCGCTTAAACGTTGAGCTGGTTTCCAGTAAACACAAAAGTTTTTAAAATATTTTTCCCATTGATCAATTTTTTCTTTTATTACATGTGTTTCAAATAATGTAAATATTTAATGATGTCGCAGATATTCAAAAAATTCAGGATACAGACATTTATTACTCAACCCATGAATAGTATATGACACTATATTTAATTTAAAATTCTGACTTAAACTTAATTTAGCATTGGTATTATAATTATGTTTACTACTATTAGTTTTTATTAGTTTTTTGAATACATTCTTGCCAAAACATTAGAAAATTTAAAATCAATTGTTTTTATAGTATCGCCATATATATCACTCAAAATTACCTCAGCTTTCACTTTTCCGCACATATTGATTATTCCACATGAACCATTTTCCATCAATTTCATACTTTGATTCGTTTATTTTTACTTATAGCCACTAATATCTTTTTTCAATTGAAGCATCATCTTTTTACGTTGTTGCTGATCGCGGTTTAGATCTCGGTCGACATATATTGATGAACCAGCTAAGTTTTTTGTATTCTCAGTACATTTCTCACCCCTTTACTCGACGTCATTTGAACCACCACTGTCATCTTTTTATTGGATTCATACACTTTCTTAACATTTTCTATCTCAATCGGTGTCGTAAGTTTTAAATGATTTTTGCATGTGTCCATCACTGCTTTAAATACGGACTTTTGCGTTGGAACTCCCTTGAATATAAGGCTTTTTCGTTTTACTTGTTCTTCTAATTGCATTAAGTGTCGATGGTCATCAAGTTTTACCTCCTTTAATTTTATTATTTCTTCCTTCAGGTTCTGATTTTCAACTTCAAGTTCATTCATTTTCCCATTTATTCCACTTATTTTAAGCTTAACTTCCTCGAAGTCATCTTTCGTTGGCAGTTTTTCCAGTCTTTCATCTAAAAGGGTGGCTATCATATTTGTCATTTCTCCCATCAATTCAGGCACTGTCATATTGCTCATTGAACAATCCGGAGAAGTTTCCATATGTTTCCTTTTTAATATTTGATTTGGCGTTTCAATCTGTAATGTTTGATTTGTTCGATCCATATTTATTTTTACTATTCTTACACTTTTGTATATCAAATTATGAATTTATGAAAGAAAGTGTAGTATATTTTTAGGCTAGCTTATTAATTGTTGTTAATATTTGTGACTGTTATAATTTAAGCCGGACCTTTCAGATAGATTACAGCAAGCTTTTTCGAAATTAATAAATTATTATTTCTAAACACATCCAAATTTTTTCACCATTCTATCTAATAGAGCCAGCTGATTTTTCTCAGGCGGGATTCAGCAATGCTTCTGCTTTGCTTAGCAAAATAATAAGTTTTGTTTATTTTTTATTTATCACAATATCTCTGCAAACACTGTTCTCCACTACTATCCCCAAAATGTACGTTATTTGTAAAAAAAACTGATTTTCAATAGAGACCGAATCACAAACACGTCCGCACTCAACCAGGGTTACCGCACCATCTGTTCTGTTTTCTATTCTCCATTTTTCATTTTCTATTTTTCATTTTTCGCTTTCCATTTTCCGTTTTTCATTTTCCATTTTTCATTTTCCATTCTCCAGTTTTCGTTTTCTATTTTCCATTTTTCATTTTCCATTTTTCATTTTTCAATTTTCTTTTTTCATTTTCCATTTTTCATTTTCCATTTTCTATTCTCCATTTTTCATTTTCTATTTTACATTTTCCATTTTCCGTTTTTCATTTTCCATTCTCCATTTTCCATTTTCATTTCATTTTCCATATTCCATTTTTCGTTTTCTTTTTTTCTTTCATATTGGCAGAGGGTATATATAGGTTTGTCATTCCGTTTGTAACGCATCGAATAACTAAATTCCGCCCCATAAAGTACTAATATTCTTGTTCCTTATCACAGCTCGAGTCGATATAGCGATGTCCGTCTGTCCGTTTGTCTGTTGAAATCACGCTCATTCACAAAAAAAAGCCATCTAACTGGATAAGGTTACAAAAATATCATTTGCCATAATTCCCAGCAGGTTGGTATTGAAAATGGGCTACATCGAGCGTCATTGTGATTAGATACGAACAAAAATATGTAGATATCTCTAAAAAAAAAAACATAAAACCCAGTGTGTTTGTTGTAACAGTCTAGTGGTTGAACATAATAATTGTACAACAATATAAAAAAATGCCACAAAAATAATATGCATATATGTATATTAACAATACCAAGAACACAATAACATAGCTCATGTTAGTAGTATTGCCACATATTTTTTTTATCGTTATCACGTCATAATATAAAAAATCGCCAATATGAAAGAAAAAATGAAAACGAAAAATGGAAATTTTCCAATGGAAAATGAAAATGGAGAATGGAAAATAAAAAATGTAAAATAGAAAATGAAAAATGGAGAATGGAAAATGAAAAATGGAAAATGAAAAAAGAAAATAGAAAAATGGAAAATGCAAAATGGAAAATGGAAATGGAAATGGAAATGGAAATGGAAAATGGAAAATGAAAAATGGAAAATGAAAATTGAAAAATGAAAAATGGAAAATGAAAATTGAAGAATGAAAAATGACTAATGGAAAATGGAAATTGAAAAATTAAAAATGAAAAATGGAAAATGAAAATGAAAAATGGAAAATGAAAATTCAAAAATGAATATTAAAAAATGAAAAATGGAAAACGCAAAATGAAAAATGGAAAAATGAAAAATGGGAAATGGAAAATGAAAATTGAAAAATGGAAAATGAAAATTGAAAAATTAAAAATTAAAAATGTAAAATGGAAAATGAAAAATGGAAAATGGAAATTTAAAAATGAAAAATTGAAATGGAAAATAAAAATTGAAATATGAAAAATGAAAAATGTTTAGTCGAAAATGAAAATTGAAAAATGGAAAATGAAAATTGAAAAATGAAAAATGGCAAATGGAAAATGAAAATTGAAACATGAAAAGTGAAAAATGAAAAGTTAAGAATTAAAAATTAAAAAAGGAAAATGAAATATAAAAAATAAAAAATGGAAAATGAAAATTGAAAACTGAAAAATGGAAAATGAAAAATCAAAATTGAAAAATGAAAAAATGAAAAATAGAAAATGGACTATTAAAATTGAAAAATGAAAAACGGAAAATGAAAAATGGAAAACGAAAACTGAAAAATTAAAAATGGAAAATGAAAATTGAAAAATGAAAAATGGAAAATGAAAATTGAAACATGATATATTAAAAATGGAAAATGAAAATTTAAAAATGAAAAATGGAAAATGAAAATTGAAAAATGAAAATGGCAAATGGAAATTGAAAAATTAAAAATGAAAAATGGAAAATGAAAATTGAAAAATGAAATATAGAAAGTGGAAAATGAATAACGAAAATTAAAAAATGAAAGATGAAAAATTGAAAAATGAAAAATTGAAAATGGAAAATGAAAAATGGAATATGGAAAGTGGAAAATGAAAATTGAAAAATGGGACATGAAAAATTAAGATTGAAAAATGAGTAATGAAAGATGAAAAATGAATAACGAAAAATTAAAGATTAGCTTATTTTTAATAATAATAATTTTTAGCCAAGAATCATTTGAATTTTGGTATTCGGAATTAATGTTTCAGTATCGGCAAAAGTTTAAAAGTTGTAGCCGTACTCGACATTGGGTGAATATACAGTTTAAGACTCAGGTGGAGGGTAATAAAAATTCGGCACCGCCGAATTTAACACTCTTACTTATTTTATTATAACGTGATAACGATAAAAAAAATATGTGGCAATACTACTAACATGAGCTATGTTATTGTGTTCTTGGTATTGTTAATATATGTGACCTTCTCCGAGAAAATGGACCTAGTGTGTCAAAAAACGGGTTGTGTCAAAAACGGTGGATTCTGGTACCCAAAAGGGTGTAGAAACTTTAAATGCCTTTTTTTCTCAAAACTTAATTTTGGGGCCCTTTTCTCGGAGAAGGTCACATATGCATAATTTTGTTGTGGCATTTTTTATGTTATTGTACAGTTATTATGTTCAACCACTAAACTGTTACAACAAACACACTGGGTTTTATGTTGTTTTAGAGGTATCTACATATTTTTGCTCGTATCTAATCACAGTGATGCCCGATTTAGCCCATTTTCAATACCAACCTGCTGGGAATTATGGCAAATGATACTATTGTAACCTCATCCAGTTATATGACTTGTTTTGTGAATGAGCGTGATTTCAACAGACAGACGGACATCGCTATATCGACTCGAGCTGTGATAAGGATCAAGAATATATACTTTATGGGGTCGGAAATTAGTTTTTCGATGCGTTATAAACGGAATGCCAAACCTAAATATACCTTCTGCCACTGACGTGTGAAGGGTATAAAAATTACTTTTTTAATAAAATGTTCTTTTGTTCACATACTTTTCTTTAATATTTGATATTTCAAAACTTACAAAATACATTCTTCCCTTATAAATCTCTTCCTCGCCACTATTAACTCTTCAAAACTTAATATATATAATTGCAATCTTTAAAGATAAATAATGAAAAAATAAAAATGAAATATATATAACCACAATAACAGTCGTTAACTTTAAACCCAATTCTACAACTAATAATTTTTTCATATTTTTTCATAAGAATGACGAAAAACTAACTAAATCAACATGCAAATTTTCTGTTAGTTTTCATTTCCTTCCTCTAGGAATGCAAAAAAAGCACACAACAGAAAACTAAATAGACACAATCAAATAAAGTCAAAAATTGGTAAGCTACAATATGTTTATATTTGTGTTAAAGAAAAACAAGAAAATATTAATATAGCACAGAGATTGTATACAAATTTTTGGCAGCATAAAGTGAACAACAAAAATGGAAGTCACGGAAGTCACTAAAAGGAAGTTGGCAAAAATGAACTATATTTTTCTAAGAACTACCATATACTTTACATATATATAAATAATTTCATGTTAAACCGACATCCTTTACAAATCCATATTTTTGTTTATTTCAAAATTTAGCTGAAAATTCTTCTTTTGAATTTATAGAAAACGCGTTGCAGGAAAAAGTTAGTGAAAATATTTTTTTTAAAATGGTATTTTGTAAGAAAAGGTTCGTTCGAAAAAAATTTACTTTTATAAGAAAAAGTACCTTTTTTAAGATTATCGACTATTTAAGAAAAGGTTATTTTTAAGAAACTGTACTTTTTAAGAGGAAACCCTCTTAAGTAAAGGTAAGTTTAGTGGAAAAGAGTCTACTTAAGAAAAGGAATTTTAAGAAGAGGAACCTTTTCAAGAACAGGTAGTTTTTTAATAAAAAAAAATATTTTTCAAGAAACGGTACTTTAAAAAAAGTCAAGATCACCAAAGTCAGTTTTTTACCGAAACTGTTACGATGTAAATGCCTCATATGTGTGAGGACGGTTTATGTTAGTTTAATAATATAAATATCGTATGTAGCTCAAAGAAAATTAAAATAATATAAAAAAATCAAAGCTATGTAAATCAATCAAATCTGAATCTTTATGGAAGTTCAGCTAGTTGGGTATCTTAGAAGGCTCTGCAATTTGTAATGTTTTGTAACAAAATTTGCCACACAACGTCCAAAGAGAGAGAGAGTGAGACGGCCGTGCTACATTTGCAACCTTTTGTGTACATCACGAAAAAAAATACAAACAGAGAAAACCTTGAACTTGAATTTTTTTTCTATTTGCTTTGCCAATTTTTTACATAAGTCAATTTCAATACGTCGATTTTGGCGGGAATTTTTTTATTCAGTCTCTTCAATTTTGCATTAACTCTATCCTGATTTCATCCATGTGTGTAATCTCCGTATGCTTATGGCTTGCCGTTTTATCGTCAAGCCACTTCGTTTTTACCATTCAGCTATTGTCATTAGCGTCCCAGCGGTAAAAATACCCATTATTTAATCGCTGATGTAAGCAACATTTAGTAGCCGTCAGTGATGATTGTTTCGCTTATACTTCTACTTAGATTTAACATAGGAGTGTCATAGGCTGCTTAATCGGTGCGCTCTCGCTTAAAAAGTAAACAACGATGTCAGTTAATCCCATTTCAATTTCACTTACGTTATAAGTGGAGTTCTAGGCTAGCTTTATGGCACGTCAATTAATGCAGGCAAACTAGTATGTAATGCACGTCGATTACAGTCCTATTTGCAATTGTAAGACAAGGTTGGGAGGTGGTACCACTAATCCTTATGATTTGGTAATTGAAAGTGTAATGCACGTCGATTACAATCCTATTTGCAATTGTAAGGCAAGGATGTGGAGTGGTACCACTAATCCTTATGATTTGGTAATTGAAAGTGTAATGCATGTTTATTTTAATATATTATTTGTTTATTTTGTTTTATTAATATGTACATAGAAAAAAAACTTAAATAAAAATAAATAAATACACTTGACTTAAAAAACAAAAGGCACATAAAAAAAAAATAAATAAAAGACCACAAACTCTGGTTCTAACGAAAAAATAAACTACATAAAAAAAGATTTAAATTCTTATTTTTTTAAATTAATCGTTAGATTTCTTTTTTTCTCTGCATTTTTTTTTAGCAAAATGCCGATTTTTGTAGGCTTTAAAGCAATGCTGCACACCCTTTTTAAATTTCTCAAAAGTGAAGCCTTCTTCCTTGACAGCATCTGCAAACACACAAAGAAAAATTTATCAGTAAAAATATAAATATAAAAATAAAAAACTGTAAACTAATCTTACCGAAAACCGCATCATGGAGCGCTTTAAACTCCTTAAACCCTTTTTTGCCGTTAAGGCCATCGTAGTTTAGGGCCAAGTATACTTCGCTGCCCAATACGCGGTCGAAATTTTTTTCCAGGCCTCCTGGTCTTAAAATGGTTTTTATTTTTGCGATCTAAATGAATGCAGTTTGGAGTTGGAAAATCAGGATCATTTTCGACATAGATGTTTTTTTCCACCAGTTGTTTTACTATTACAGATGTTTGGTTTTGGTCAGCTGGAATTACAAATATTTCGAAATTTCAATAAATAAGTTAAATAAATTTGTTTCAAGATTGTCATGAATCAAAAAACGTGATTTTGTAAAACTTTTAATTTAAGAAAATAAAGTAAAAAACAGGTTTTTTGACATATGAAAATCTTGCTACAAATTAGCGATATTCTTAGTTTTATTTTTAATCTAATTATTTTTTATACCTTTTAATTTTTCCAATTCATTTTCAACATTTGTCAATTTTTGCAACATAATTGCTTGATTACTTAAAACTTTTTTGAGCATAACCAATACATTTTCATTTTCATTGTTGTTGTCAGTATACGTTTTTTGTGGTATCATAGCCATTTTTATTATTTAAAATAATTAATTTTGTTTCAGTTTTAGTTTTATTTAATGTAAGTTTTTATTAATATATATCGTTAGTATGAATAATGGGTATTAGAACAGTACTGTCGTGATATGGCAGTGATACATATTTAAATAAAATTTCTTTTACGGAAAATTTTTCTTCATTATTTAAAGCAATTGATGTTAAATATATTCCCATATCGGGACCTGATTTCAATGGCGCTTCGAAGAAATTTGAAAGAAACTGAAATCTTTGTCCAACAACAACATAATCAGAATTTTTCTCAATAAATGAATTTATAACAAATGACACTCCGGGTGATATAGAGCAGACATTATTCGGTTTTTTTGTTGTTACTTTAAACAAATCCGTAGCAAAATGTACGATGGAGCCATTTTTGTTTCGTTTGATTTGAACGCATTCCCTTTTTTCAGTACATTTGTTCATATAAAACTAATTATTAATTTGTTGTAAAACATTTGTTGGACTCTTAATTTTTTTCTTAATAATTTGCAAGAAATTCTCAAATTTATATGCCGAAAATATTTGAGGATGCCCCATATCGCGAACGCATTGAGAAATATGCAATAAATTGTGAACGTTTTGAGTTAATTTCTTTTCAGGATACAGAGTACTAAGCATACTTTCGGAAATGTCAATTTGCTTTAAATGATTAGCATCAGAAAGTAAAAATCTGTAGGAGCAGTGAAGTAGTAACCAGTGATAAAAATAATCACTGTTCAAGATATCCTTAAAAACCACGATAGATGTGTATAAAATGAATTGCCTATACTCAATTGCTTTCCATCGAGACAACTCGTCTAGGGTTCTGGGCTTTCTAGCAAACTCTCTAGGAACAAAAGAATATAAAGAAATAAGCGTTTCTGAAATTGAATTGACTTGTTCCTTTTTTAATTTGTCAAAGACAGACTCCCCTTGGATCAAGCAATTTAGGACCTTTTTCGTTACCCCAAGGTCTATTAAATGCATGACGTCAAGGGGAAATTGCGTGACCATTTTCATGTTGAGCTTTTCAAAAACGGTTTTTTCTTGCTTAAATAAACCGGAATGATATTCAAGATCTTTTAGGTTAAAAAAGTCCTCATGAGTTCTATAAATACCAGCACAATCTCTATAAACTGTAACATTACCAATACGTCTGGCAGTTTGTGTGCATTTCGAGCAACCTTTAAAAGCATTATGCCCAATAGTACCGCAAAGAAATGATCGTGCTGGTGAGTCACAAATTACTGCCCTTATTATTACTTTTACTGCTGTATCGTTTACAATATAGCCATTTTCTTGCAAATCCGACATTTCGTAAAAAAAAATCATGTAAATATTGGTTGACGTTTTGTGGTTTCTGTTCTCCAAAATATTAACCTATTAGAAACACTTCAGGCTTATCTATGTTATGTATATGCCCCATAATAGGCCACAAACCTTTTTAAGAACTTTTAAATAATGGCAGACCATCAATGCCAATGTCTAAAAATAATTCTTTATGGTTCACTATTTTGGTTTTTATTGAATCCATGTAATTTCTGACACCTAAATGAAAGTATTGTCCTAAATTTAGACTTCTCACAATAATTTTTTCTCGATTTTGAATTAAGATGGTGGTTGAAAGGGGCACGTTTATTTTTTCGGAATTTAATATTTTTAATAATTCATCACAACATTTTCTACCCGGATTATATTTATTGTACCACGTGCTTAATTTTGTCGTTAATGACTCCACATTTTTTTCACTTAAAACTTCTTGACATGCATTTTCATTGAATCAGATATCTAAAACGTCGTCGTTCGTAACATCAACAGAATCATTTGTAAGAACACTTTCATTACTATGGGAAATTGCACTACTTTCAACCCTTTCGTTTTCATTTTTGTTTTTATTTATCAACCGCTTTAAATTTCTTGAAGAAAAACCTTCCGTTTTTTTTTTTTTATTAAATTAAACTTATTAATTATTTATAATTATTAATTTGTTACGACAAATTGTTTTTTGTTTTCACAAATTTCAGCAACCTTTTTGTTGCACGATTAACTTTAAACTAACATCAATAATAGTGATACATATTTTCTGCTTTTTATGTGTTTTCCAAGGCCTCTATAACGGTATTTTTTTATTTCTTTGCATTTTTTGTCCAATTACATACTAACTTACTCTCCGCTTATATTGTAATCAGAGTTTTTTATTTTTTTGTATATTTTGTGCAATTACACACTAACTAACTCTACGCTTATATTGTAAGCGGAGTTTTTTAATTTTTTGTGTTTTTTGTGAATATACACACTAAGTAACTCTCCGCTTAAATTGTAGTCGGAGTTATAATTAGTGGACGATATTTATCAGATTACACACGTATGACATTCTAAGTACTTAAATCGCTCGCTTAGAACGTCATTCTGATGTCATAGATTATAATCTAGGTACTTCGTTTCATTTACGCACTCTCTAAGTAAAATATGAGGGGCGTGTTTTTAAAGACATAGAGAATGAAAAGAAAGAATGAGTAATTATCAGAGTTCAGAAAAAAACACACACTGAATAAAAAACTCGTACATATATGTAAACAAACATAACTTAGACCAACAAACACATATTTTAATTTTCATATCAATTATGTACGTTTCTAAATTTTATACGGTGCCCAACACAATCATGACTGTGTTCGTTTTAATATTTCGTTATTTACACGAACATGTTTCTATCACGTACTTTTTGTTTCGATCACACATAAACCACACAGATTTGAGTTTTGCTTTATTTGAAGTTCGTGTTCTGGTACGTGTACTGAAAAAAAAAAACAGAACATATACAATAAACAGGTTCGAGTTCAGTTATATTTTAAGTCGTGTTGTGGCTCGTGTACTAAGAAAAAAAACAGAACATGTACAATAAACAGGTTCGAGTTCAGTTATATTTTAAGTCGTGTTCTGGCTCGTGTACTAAGAAAAAAAACAGAACATGCACAATAAACAGGTTCGAGTTCACTTATATTTTAAGTCGTGTTCTGGCTCGTGTACTAAGAAAAAATAGAACATGTACAATAAACAGGTTCGAGTTCAGTTATATTTTAAAAATTGAAACATCAATTCGCGATCTGATACACCCCGATAAAAACCACAACATTTGTTTCAACCAAATTTATTAAAATTTTATTGACCCTTTTTTATGACTTACATTGCAAATTGTATACAATTGTCAAATATTTTAAAATTTTATTGGCATTTTTTTTGTGATTTACGTTGAAATTATTTACAATTGTTTTTATTGACTGGTTTTTATTTTAATAAAAGATGGTAATAAAATACTTAAGGCACAAAAACTATTTAGCATCATAAAAGTTACACTTGTTACACTGTGTGATTTATGTGTGATCGAAACAAAAAGTACGTGATAGAAACATGGTCGTGAAAATAACGAAATATTAAAACGAACACAGTCATGATTGTGTTGGGCACCGTACAAAATTTAGAAACGCACATAATTGATATGAAAATAAAGATATGTGTTGGCTGCTTTTGAACAGAACATTGTGTGTTTCATGTGTGTATTTTCTGAAGCTTGGTAATTATGTATCTAGGTCAGTGAAGGCCGTACCAGGCATGCTGGTGATCGGCTTCTTATATGTATACAGCCGAACGAAAACAAAAATACTCACCAAAGAGTAAAAGTAAACAACAATTTCATTCAGTCTTATGAAAGCTTTTGAACAAAGCAGGTCTTTATCGCGTTGCGTTTTGAAATTCTTTGAAAACCTTTGAAATTTCTTATCTTTTTAAGTTTTGCTATTTTTTTTTTTAAAGAAATTAATTACTTATTATTACTTATTTGATTCCCTAAACTTGAAACTTATGGATAAAAGAGATTAAATGTTCTTCAAATTTTTTTTTACATATTCAGAATTTAAAATTTTAAAACAACAAAATATATTTAAAATTTTACCATATTCACATAAACTCATAAACACATTCATACAAAATCTACACAAACCCATTTAATATCGGCATTGTGTTACGTCCATGGATTTCGATCAGTGTAGTACAACTAACACATGCTCATAACCACTATTACTAACTCAATTCTCTCGATGGCCACCACTGACCTAGATCAGTGAATCAAATAAGTAATAATAAGTAATTAATTTCTTAAAAAAAAAAAATAGAAAAACTTAAAAAGATAAGAAATTTCAAAGGTTAATAAGTGGTATGTTACCAAAAACTAAAAAAAACTTACCAGCCTGCAATAACTGAATATTTTTTAAAATTAAAAAAAAAAAATGCATAAAAGACAGCTATAATGTTGTCAAATGGAGGCGACGTAGGTAATTTATAGAAAATGTTTAATTTATAGAAAATGTTTAATTTATAGCAGATTCAACTGTTTGCGTAATTTAGTTTATCAAGTCTTCCCAATTTTCTAAAAATTTTTGGTTTCTTTTAAACCAATATTCTCTGTGTACCTATAAAAAAAATATATATGAATTTCAAAAGGCAATGCGACATAGACCTGCTTTGTTGAAAAGCTTTCATAAGACTGAATGAAATTGTTGTTTACTTTTACTCTTTGGTGAGTATTTTTGTTTTCATTCGGCTGTATACATATAAGAAGCCGAGCACCAGCGTGCTTGGTACGGCCTTCACTGATCTAGGTTGACAATGGGAATTGCTGAATTAGGGGTTAAATAACGATCTACATCAGTGGTGTTCAAAAATAAAAATTTAATTGGGTTAGTGAGAAAATGAGAATTTAGTCTCTGTATGCATGAATTTATTTTTTATGAAAAATATGAAACTGTTGTTTTATGTAAAATCATTTTAAAGAAATAAATTTTAAACAAAAATTCAGTTTTTTAAAAGAAAACAAGAGTGTTAAATTCGACTGTGCCGCATTTTTTATTACCCTCCACCTGAGTCTTAAACTGTATATTCACCCAATGTCGAGTACGGCTACAACTTTTAAACTTTTGCCGATACCGAAACATTAATTCCGAATACCAAAATTCAAATGATTCTTGGCTAAAAATTATTATTATTAAAAATGAGCTAATCTTAAAATATTTTTATCTGAATTATTTTTTATTTTTATCTGTATTACATATAATGCAAAAAAAAATACATAACATGTCAGAAACTAAATATAGAAATTTAAACTTTTAATATTTAATTTTTAATTTCTAATTTTTAATTTTTAATCTTTAATTTTTAATTTTTAATTTGTAATATGTAATTTGAAATTTTTAATTTTTATACCCTCCACTCCAGTGTGCAGAGGGTATATATAAGTTTGTCATTCCGTTTGTAATAATTAGAAAAAAAATTCTGGACCCCATAAAATATATATATTTGTGATCCTTATAACAAGCGAAGTTGATATAACGATGTCCGTCTGTCCGGCTGTCCGTCTGTCCGTCTGTCCGTCTGTGGAAATCACGATGACGGCTTCAATCGGATAGCTAGGGTGCTCCTTGGTATAAAAAATGATTCACTAACATCCTGAGAAGTTTGCTATTTAAAATCGTCCAAATCGGTTAATCTGGTCCCGAGAATTGAGCGAAGAATTAAAAAGTCATGAGAAAATATGATTTGAATATGTGTTCTTGTGATAACGCCCTCAATAGGGCAGATAGGGCGCTTGTTTTTAGTGAGAATGATTCACTAACATCTTGAAAAGGTTCCTGTTTTTAAATCATGACAATAGGTTTCATAGGTGCCGAGAAATCACTGAAAAGGTAAAAAAAAATATGACGTTTTCCTATATTGTTTTCCTAAATTTTGTATTTTGTCATAGCTGTGCATGTTGTTTTTGTGGTCGTTGTGTTAATAATATAAAAATTCATCAATATCAATATTTTTTGGTGTAATATTTAAGTTAATTAATTAATAAAAGAAACTATATAAAATCAATATCAATATTCTGCGATTTTTATAACATCACAAAATGTTACAAATTGATACATACTACTGTTGCCAATATCAAAATACTATAAATAATATTCATATATTTTGTATATGTATATCCATAATAAGCGCATATTAAAATAAATCGGTATTTTATTTTATTTTTACAAAATTCTGAAATTTTTAGAGTTGAAAAAATAGTATGGTTTTAAGAGTTGTATTTTTAGTACATGTATAAACCCTGCATACTTGCTTTCAAAAGTAGTAGGTAGGTAGGTAAGCCATAAAATATTTATTTACCCTGTAAAAAAAATTGTTGTTTAGAAAAATACTATTTTTTGTCAGATGTTAAAAAAAGATGTTAATTAAAATAAATTTTTAAACTTTGTTATTTAATGTCGGGACGGAGGCAAACGCCATTCCGAAAATTTTGTTTCAACAGTTATCCACATTAAGAATAACCGCGGAGCTCAATCAATGTGCAATGATCGAGCCTTGCCCTGGGAAACATGCGTTTATGCTTTTCTTAACACAAACGCCATTCCCAACTACCAAAAATTTTTGACACGAGCTATTCACATTATGAATAGTCGCGGAGCTCAACTCAATCATAGTGCAATGATGAAGCTTTGCCCTGGGAAACATATATTCATGCTTTTCTTAGCACAAACCGAACTTCTTATGGCACATTAAAAATAAACTAATTGAGAAGTACAATACATCATTACGCTGTATTATAATACTAGTTTCTTATTTTACTAGTAGCTAGTAAACAAACTGATCGTATCATTGTGAACGAAATAGAATTGAAATTGTATGCAGATTTGTTTTACTTAGTCCGAGTTCACACAAGGCAACTTTTGTTGGGCAATTCTTGAGTTTGTAGATGTTTGCGGTGAGGGGAATAAAAAGGGAAAAATAATTGCCGGTTCTCGGATATTTCAAGCAATTCTCTCATTCGCTTTTTTTTTGTTGAATATTTGACATTTCTTTTCATTCGGTGTTTCGCTTCTTGGTGTGAAGAATTCGTAATTATTGTTTACTTTATTAAAATAGCCTTTAAATGGAATCGGGACTTAATTTTTTTCTTTTGAATTCATTTTTCAACAAAACCAATTAAATTAATTTATGTATGTATGTATTTAATTTTATTATTGTTCTTTACGACTAGAGCACAAATGTCAAATTATAAGAAAATAAAAACACAACAAAACAGTAAAATTGCCGAAGAAATTGTCGTGTGTGGACATAAAAGCAATTTCAAAAGAGAATTGCCAAAAAGTTGCGCAATAAAAATTGCCTTGTGTGACCCCCGACTTAAAAAACCTGTTTCTACAGATAGTGAATAAAGTCCCAGTAAGCATTTTATGCAATAAATGATCATGTAGAGTCTTTTTGACTCATATGTGCTATTAAAACAGTTATAAATGCGCCCTTTTGCTGATCACAAAATATTCTTTTGTTGGGATTAAATATTACCTTACCCGCGAATCTTCTTGAGAGTCCTTTTTATCCGCTTTTCTAATCAGTTTCGACTCATTTTTGAGTCTTATTTAATGTAATTTTTCTATAAATCACTTTCTAAGAGAAAGCAAAAATCATTATCTAGTCTTTTTCTAATAGCGCATGTGATTAAGCAGTTTTTAATTATCAAAAGTGCTCGAAGAAGACACAGTAAGGTATTTTTTGTTAAAACAATCTTCGAAATGATGACTGGGATATCGTATATTTTTGTTAACACACAAACATATGCATAGCAGCACGAGTAAACCGAACTCAAATTGGCTTCTTATATGTATACAGCCGAACAAAAATGAAAATACTCACCAAAGAGTAAAGTAAGCAACAATTTCATTCAGTCTTATGGAAGCTTTTGAACAAAGCAAGTCTATGTCGCGTTGTCTTGTGAATTTTTACATTGTTTTTTAATAGGTACTAGTGATGCCAGGAGATTTTTTCAGAAATCTCTACGCTTATGAAAAAAATTCCCTTTTTTCCCTACACTACTTTTTTTAAAATTTATTTTTAATTTGTACAATTTCAATTATGTAAAAATAAAAAATAAGATAAAAATATCATGAGAATTACATAAGAATAATATAAAAAACATACAGATATTATAAAAAAAATATTTTTGCAATTCTGTTTAATTCATCTTTTTGATATGGTTAGATGTGCATTTAAAATTTACACAATTAAAGGTGTGTTTACACTATGTGTATTTTCCATATGTAAATTCAGTTTTACGATCCATACGTAATTCGGCGTGTGTGTCAAAATTGGCGTTTTACATACAATTCATCATTTTGCGATCAAACGTACATATGTATTTCCGTATGACATAACCTCTAAATGTAAACAACAGCTGATTTAATTTGTGAATTTACAAAAAGTTATTGTTAAAAATAAAGTAATATATTTTTTATATTTTTTAATTGTTAATTAATATTAAACAATTTATTTTTCTTTCAATATTTATCTTTATAATTTACTCTGTTTTTCTTTCGCCACAAGCAGTATTGTATTTTAATATGGTTGTCATGCCAAAATAGAACCTGCTCTAATTGAAAAATTTTCATATGTTTTGCCAAATGTGTTGTACATAAACAGTTTTTGAAAGGGTTCACACTATGTGTACAAATTGCATGTGCTAAAACAATAAGAAAAACACAAGCAAAACACATAGTGTGAACGCAGCTTAATTAAAATGGCTTGCAAATGAGATGTTACAATTCAAACAGAATATTTGTTCTTGGTTTTCAGTGTTGCCGTTTTAGCTTTTTAGTTGCTAGATTTAGCAACTTTTTTTGTCGTTTAGCATCCAAAATTTATCAAAAGATGCTAGATGCTAACTTAGAATCTTTTATTAATAAAATGTTGCTTTTAGCATCTTTTAATGGTATTGATATGTTTTTATTTCTCAAAGTGTAGTACAGTAATTTTGTGTACTACTCCTTTTACCACTCTGCTCGTTTCTTTCAACAAATATAACAAAACATTTTGAAATAGAAGAATGTAAACACCAACAACAGTTTTTAATGAATTTGAAAGTCGATTGCCAAAAAATATTATTGTATTAAAAAATGCCAAAATTTTCAATACAAAACACATTAAAACGGGTAAAAGAACAAATAACCAATATATTAGAAGAGTTTAAATTTATATCATCTGAAACAGAAAAAATTCAAATCCAATGGAGTTATATCACAGAACAAAACTGGGATACAACACTGAATACAACCTCTTTATGGATTGAAAAATTCTATTGGCGAAAATCCATTTTAGGAATCAATATTTGTGTTGTCTATATTAGTTTTGTCTTTCTCAAAAGCCGAAGTTGAACGTTTGTTTAGCTTAATAGCTTTAATTAAAATCAAACTTCGAACAGAATAAAATCCGAGTTGTTATGTTCTGTAATACGTATAAAAGAAGGATTGAAATTGAAAAATTGGTGCTGTCACACTTACAATATACCGAGCGATGTCGTTGATAAGAGTCGATCGTCAGAAATATATCAGAGCCAAGAAGAACTTGAAGATGAAGACATCACAGAAATGTTAGATTCCATAAACCAATTATTCTAATATAATCGTATCTTTTGATAATGTAATTTCTGTTATATTTTAAATAAAAAAAAAATCCCTCTAAAATTAAAAATATTTAATTTAAGTTTAAAATAAACTCAATTTGATGTTAATAAAAATTTCAGATGAAATCCAAAATAATTTTAATTAAAAATTAAAAAATATAAATCGAAACATATGTTTTATATTAATTTTTCGATTTAAAAACCAAAGAATTTATTAATAAGTATATAATTTTTCAGTATAAAGGTAATGAAATTTGAAAAAAAAAATTTAGCATCCAGTACGTTTAAGCATCTTTTTTTGCAATTTAGCATCTTTACAATTTCAAATTATGGCAATACTGTTGGGTTTAAAAGATTTTTTATAACAGTGGTTATAAGCATGTATACTTAGATCTGATTTATCGCATTTTAATATATTTTCAAGAGCCTTGCATTTGCATTTATAGTCGTCACCTTTGACCTGCTCCAGCCATCCATTAGCTTCTCGTCTCTCAACTAACTGAAGCAAAATCTTTATGTTCTGTATTCCTTTGATGTGTTTTCAGCATCATCGAAAAACGAATCGGACATTTTTCTAAAATTAATTATGTTTCTAAATTAATTATGCTCAAATTTATAATATTTTAATGTTATGCACAAAACAGTGTTTTATACTTGTCATTGTTATTAAAGAATCCACATATTTACTTCCTTCATATTATGGAGTTATTACCAGACTTAAAAAGACTTTAAAGTTTAAAATTGAAAAAAATTATGCGATATTTAACAAATACATTCAAAATAGTTTTGACTGAAATTTTTGGCAGTTTTAGTTTTGCCTTGTATCAGTAAAATGTTCAGATATTAACTAAAAAAAAACAGTTTGTTAAATATTTTCATCTTAATTATCTTAATTAATTTAAAGACACAAAGATAGATTTAATACAATAAAAAGAAGTAAGAGTTGAAAGTTGATCTATGCGGACTCACAAATGTGCCCTATACTAATAGGTCTGGAAAATTGAAAAGGGTTGTAAAAAATAAAATGCACCTTTATATTAAAAAATTTAAATTAAAAAGAAAATTACAAAATAAACCATTTACCTGGTTAAACTTAATATTGTTTGTAATTATCTGGATCAGGTTAGTATTTAAAATGGGATAAATCGGGAGTCATTCTGCCAATTTATGACCTAAAATATGTAGACACCTCTATAAAATGCTGAAAATTCAGAGCATTTGTTGTAATAATTCAGTAATAGGTTTATCAAAGTGTTTACATATTCAAATATTTTTTATACATTTGTTACAAATAGTGCAAGAAGTCCAGATATTAATGTAAACGTAAAACCCAGGTGGAGGGTATCAAAGATTCGGCATAGCCGAATTTAACACTCTTACTTGTTAATTTTTAATTTTTTATTTTTAATTTTTTATATTTAATTTTTAATTTTTAGTTTTTAATTTTTAATTTTTAACTGTTAATTTTTAATTTTTAATTCTTAATTTTTCATTCTTAATTTTTAATTTTTTATTTTTAATTTTTAATTTTTAATTTTTCATCTTTAATTTTTATTTTTAATTTTTAATATTTAATTTTTAATTTTTTATTTTTTATTTTTTATTTTTAATTTTTAGTTTTTATTTCTTAATTTTTAATTTTTAACTGTTAATTTTTAATTTTTAAATTTTAATTTATAATTTATAATTTTTAATTTTAATTTTAATTTTAATTTTAATTTTAATTTTAATTTTAATTTTAATTTTAATTTTAATTTTAATTTTAATTTTAATTTTAATTTTAATTTTAATTTTAATTTTAATTTTAATTTTAATTTTAATTTTAATTTTAATTTTAATTTTAATTTTAATTTTAATTTTAATTTTAATTTTAATTTTTAATTTTTAAAACATGGAAAATGGAATATGAGAATTGAAAAATTGAAAATGGAAAATTGATAAATGAAGAATGGAAAATGGAAAATAAAAATTGAAAACTGAAAAATGGAAAATGAAAAATGAAAAACGAAAAATGGAAAATGAAAAATGGAAAAGTAAAAATAAAAAATTAAAAATGGAAAATGAAAACTGAAAAATGAAAATTGAAAAATGAAAAATGACAAATGAAAATTGAAAAATGGAAAATGAAAAATTAAAAATTGAAAATGGAAAATGAAAATTGAAAAATGGAAAATGCAAAATGGAAAATTGAAAATGAAAATTGAAAAATGGAAAATGGAAAATGAAAATTGAATATTGAAAATTTAAAAATGGAAAATGGAAAATGAAAAATTAAAAATGGAAATTGGAAAATGAAAATTGAAAAATGAAAAATGGAAAACACAAAAATTAAAAATTAAATATTAAAAATTAATAATTAAAAATTAAGAATTAAAAATTAAAAATTAAAAACTAAAAATTAAAAAAAATTAAAAATTAAACTTTAAAAACTAAAAGTTAAACATTGAAAATTAAAAATGAAAAATTAAAAATCAAAAATTAAAAATTAGAGATTCAGGTGGAGGGTATCAAAAAATTCGGCACAGCCGAATTTAACACTCTTGTTCGTTTTCATTTTTTCCTTCATATTGGCGATTTTTTTTATTGTAACGTGATAACGATAAAAAAATATGTGGCAATACTACTAACATGAGCTATGTTATTTTGTTCTTGGTATTGTTTATATATATGCATATCATTTTTGTGGCATTTTTTATGTTGTTGTACAATTATTATGTTCAACCACTAAACTGTTACAACAAACACACTGGGTTTTATGTTTTTTTTTAGAGATATCTACATATTTTTGCTCGTCTCTAATCACAGTGATGCTCGATGTAGCCCATTTTCAATACTGGGAATTATGGCATATGATATTTTTGTAACCTTATCCAGTTAGATGGCTTTTTTTTGTGAATGAGCGAGGTTGCAACAGACAGATGGACAGAGGGACAGCGGACATCGCTTTATCGACTGGAGCTGTGGTAAGGATCAAGAATGTATATACTTTATGGGGTCGGAAATTAGTTTTTCGTTGCGTTACAAATGGAATGACAAACCTATATATACCCTCTGCCATTGACGCGTGGAGGGTATAAAAATAAATACATATTTACATACATTAGGCTGGCTTTTTTTCATTCTATAAAAACCCCTGAAGTTGTAGATTTTAGCAATCAATATTAATGGTTTCATTGTATATGTATATATAAAAAATATCTTTGATATGTTATCCCGTTAAAAAAAAAATAAAAAATTCTCTTTTTGGAAGGAAAAAAATACATTCAATGAATGAATGAATGAATGATCAGACTCAAATTTTTAAAATCATTTTAACTTTTATAATAAATAAACTAGTTTTTTTAATAATTCTATTAATGGCTTTTATAGATCTTGTATTATAAATTTTTCAATAGTTACTAGTAAAATATTTTTTAAATTTACAGAACTTAATGCGTTATGTTGTTTAGAACAAATAAATTATAAATCTTAAAAAACAATATTCACAATTTTTATTTGTAGATCTTGGTTTATAATTTGCTCAACGATTCTTTAAAATTTTCAGCAAAAATTTGTTTTTTTTTTCAATCAAACAGCTTTTCTTTTTCATTTAGATTATTTTCCTTGCATGTTTTATAACAAATTACCAAATACATTTATACTCATAAAATATTTTTCGTATATTACTATTAATTTTTTTCAGTGCATTAATAAAAAATCAGCATCCAATCACCCACGTCTTCATTCGTTGCTGTTTCAGTGACGACTAAATGCAAGAGCGTAAGAATACATGTGAGTTGAGCAGGGACAATTGTCCTATGAAATGAACAGCATTGATCTATATCAGTGGTCAGCGATGCCAACTATTTATAATCAAAATGCGCCAAGAGTGTAACAAAAAGCGCCAAAATACGCTAAATAATAATAAAATAAAAAGCGATAAAAATATGAATTAATATATAAGTTTTTTTATATAATTAAAAAACTTACAGCTAATGTGTACCTTTAATATGCTACTTTTGTACACGTAAAGTAAAATACAAAATTCGATTTAAAAATGTTCATTTTTGAATAAAATATTATCATTTTCATTTTCATCTTCAGGCCACAAAACCGTTTTCATATAAAATTTCCCCTTTCTATATGTTTCATTTGAGTTGATTTTTGCGCAAACATTTGTAGGTATTTTGTAATCGTGAGTTAGTTAACTGTATTTAGACACATTCTGTTTCTTATTTTGGTTTAAAAAAAAATTCATTACGCTAAATGATCTCTCCACCTTTGCATTTGAATATGGAAATAATAATATATTAATATCAAAAGTTGATAACTTCAAAAATGGATTTCTATTCACTGAATTTTTGAAGTTATGTACTTCAATCCCAAATAAATCAGTTCTATCTCTTTTTTTCCATTCAACAAATTTCAAATTGTTAACACAGTTTTCTATTTCTTCTATCTCCTTTTTATCATTTATAAATTAGTTTATAAATGTAATGACATCTTCGGTGTTGTTTGTAAAAATATTTTCGATACTAAATAACGATTTTTTTTAACATTCTAAAATTAGAAGGGATTTTTGCTCTTATTTCAAAAATAAGAGCTGTGGTGAATTGTAAAAGATTTTGCTTAATTAATTCATTTTGAACTTCTTCAATATTGTTATCAAAGCAGTATTTTTCATAACTGTAGCCAAGACAACAATATTTATTAAGTAATGAATCAATATCACCTTCTAAATAATCAAATCCATCAGTTGGTATAATAATTATATTTGTTAACACTTGTAGTAGGCGATATAAATCTGCATTTTGAGCTTCAAAAGCCAGATTTACCATATGGACTTCAGCTAAAATTGTAGCTAAGTACGCTATATAAATAAAATTTGTTGGGTCGCTGTACATATCCTTCAAAAGCGACGTTTCATAGGACTTGTAATTTACATTAAAATGCGTTTTTAATTCCAGCCACATGGAAATTTTTTTTGGCATAACAGAATAATTGTCTATTAATTTGTAAATTTTGTTGTATAATTTTTGTCTGATAGACGAATTTGAAAACCAGTTGTGTGTCTCTTTCACCAAAAAGTTTATATTCGGCTGAAAATTTTTCTCAGCGGCCGCACTAACTGCCAGTTGTAATGAGTGGCAAACACATCTTATTAAGATTAGGTTTGTTAAGTCATATTTTCCTTTAATTTTTTTAAAGAGGCCGTTGTTTACACCGATCATTACCGCAGCATTATCTGTGGCAATAGCCAGAAGTTTTTTTAAATCCAAACTATACAAATTCATAAGTCGCTCCAAACCATTTAAAATGTCGTCTGCTTTTCCTCCATTTAAATCTATAAGGCCTAAAAAGGTCGTTATAAATTCAGGTTGCTTCGAGTTGTTTATAGTACCGTACAACTACACCTAAGAGCTTTTCCACTTAAACATTAGTCCCTTTAAAAAATAAATAAATCAGTATATCAATGTAAAAAAATTCAATGTGTTACCTTCATCTAGAGTAAGACTAAAACCGGAATCACCTAAATCTTCTAGAAGGCTTTCTATGAAGTGTGGCGCTAAAACGTTGTTAATAATATTGGTGCACTTTGCGCGATGAATACTAAAATTTGAAGCCTTACTATCTAAAAATACAGTACAGCACACTGTACTAAGATGGTCCATAGAAGAAAAAGGACGATGAATATCAGTGTAAAGGGCAATTGTGGCCTGGCTGTTTTGTTTTTCAGTTGCAGTTATTGTAAAAGAAATTTCAGTTTGTGTAAAATCAATATCATTGAAATGCTTCATCGCATTAGATCAGAACGTTTTGCATTAATGTTGCCCATACAATAAACACACAATGCTTTTGTGTCATATCATTTTTTATGGTTCGATCCACTTTTTTAAAGACGGGTCGGATTCCCAATCTTTTCTATATTTTTATACATATCGTTTCATCTAAAATTAGTTCATATTAATTTAATTCCAAAGAATAATGTTTTTATTTACCTTTACAAATTACTTCCACAAGAAAAAATCGTTAAGATTTTTCCATTGAAAAACTTCAAAAGAGTAGTTGCAAAAAAATTTAATATAAAAGTAAATACGATTTTCTTTAAAATGAACAGTTGTATTAAAAAGGCGCTAAAAATGCCAAACTAAAAAACAAAAAGCGCCAATCTAGCGTTTTTTTTTAAATACGTTGATAGCAAAAAATGCGACTTTTGGGTAGTTGAAAAGCGCTAAATATAGCGTGAAATACGCTAAATTGGCATCGCTGTCAGTGGTGGCCATCGAGAGAATTGAGTTAGTAATAGTGTTTATGAGCAGCGATGCCAATTTAGCGTATTTCGCGCTATATTTAGCGCTTTTCAACTACCCAAAAGTCGCATTTTTTACCATCAGCGCTTTTTATCAAAAAAGCGCTAGATTGGCGCTTTTTGTTTTATAGCTTGGCGCTTTAAGCGCCTTTTTTATACAACTGTTCATTATAAAGAATTTATTATGTACCCTACAAGAAATGAATGACTGAAACTAACACATAAACAATTTTTGTACTAACACATTTGCAGTTTTTTTCTATTTAAAAACATATGACTGTCATTGTTGCTGTTGTTAAGGTTTAGGAAAGGTAAGTAATTAATTAAATTAAAATTAAATTAAAAAGTTCAAGTTAATTTTTGTTGTTTCTTTAGGATTCTTCAAAATATGTCAGTGGATTCGTTAGTGCAATTCTCAATTGTGGTGGCACGTCCCTCCATTATACCCTTCCACAATATATTTTTTGCTCGCTTGTGGCCTAGGCTATTCCTGTTGGATCGTTAACTTAAGATATTGCTGTAGAATCTTCACAAACTTTCAATCTAGAACTTTTATACCTCTTAGGAATCGCATAAATATATTGTTAATAGATGCGCAATCACCAAATGAACTTATTAAGGTAATGTACTGACATTTTATTAAAAATTCTAGCTAGAAACAAAGTAAATCTTCCTTGTAGAATTTTACATTAATCCTTATATCTATCTTTCAGTCTGTTGCCATAACATGGATATGTTTTTTTTAATATTTGGCTCGAATGTTTTAATTTATGCCATTCTGGAATATAGTGTGGAATATAATGTTGATAATATGAATATTAAGGAATGTGCAGTATCCGTAAATTCGTCCATAATGAAATTAGTTTTCAAAAGAAAGATCTAAAAATATTGAACAAATTGATTTATGGAGGTATTATCACAATATCTCACACACCGTTCTGTACAAACAATTTTCCAAATGGAGTGTATCAGTTTTGGCCGAAATTGTTAATTCACAACACACAAAAGGTGAGCTTTAATATAAATTGTTGATATATATGTGTTATAATATATTGTTTTCTTTAAGAACCTACTGATTGCACTAAGGCCCATTACCGGAAATTTCTATTGAGTTTAGTCAATTTATTCAGTGCTAAGTTACGAACCGCTTTGAGGGATGGTTCGAGTGAAAAGTCAGCAAACATTGTCTCAAAGTTATCGACACGTTTCGGAATTGGTGATATTGTTGTTTTTAATATATTAATGTTTATTTCTATTTTTGAAT
The DNA here is from genome assembly GCA_963682025.1 of Cordilura impudica. Classification (NCBI taxonomy): domain Eukaryota; kingdom Metazoa; phylum Arthropoda; class Insecta; order Diptera; family Scathophagidae; genus Cordilura; species Cordilura impudica. Next base: position 41,046 of record CAVMKG010000582.1, read on the forward strand.
TTTTGATTTTTAATACAATAAATAAATATAAATAAAAATATGTCGTGTTTCATTATAATCAAGCGTGACCGGTCAATGATGATGTATATAGCCATCAAGTATGACCGGTCAGCGATGATGGATATATCTATCATCGTTGACTACTAAACAGCGGTAGAGTGAGCAGTTCAGATATATATTATATGGTTTACATACTTTCATAGGTTAGAGTAAGATGCAAAATCACATGTACACAAAAGTTTCGGTCAGTTTTGGCATATTTGCCTTAATAAAATGATAGAAACTTTGTTCTACGCGATGACCGACACTTCAGTGAGTAGTGCCGGTCATATCACCGGTCAAATGACCGTCACTGTTCTTGTAGGGTATTTACTTTTTTAATAACATTTTTTGCAACTGCTCTTTTGAAGTTTTTCAATGGAAAAAGTCCTAACGATTTTTTTTTGTGTAAGTAATTTGTAAAGGTAAATTAAAACTTTATTCTTTGGAATTAAATTAATACGAACTAATTTTAGATGGAACGATATGTACAAAAATATAGAAAAGCTTGGGAATCCGACCCGTCTTTAAAAAAGTGGATCAGACCATTAAAAAAAGATGACACAAAAGCATTGTGTGTTTATTGTAAGTGCAACATTAATGCAAAACGTTCTGATATAATGCGGCACACACAATCAGCGAAGCACATAAAAGCGATCAAGCCATTCAATGATATTGATCTTACACAAACTGAAATTTCTTTTACAATAGCTGCAACTGAAAAACAAAACAGCCAGGCCACGCTTGCCGTTTACACTGCTGTTCATAGTCCTTTTTCTTCTATGGACCATCTTAGTATAGTGTGCTGTACTGTATTTTCAGGTAGTAAGGCTTCAAATTTTAGAATTCATCGCACAAAGTGCACAAACATTATTAACAATGTTTTAGCGCTTCACTTCATAGAAAGCCTTCTAGAAGATTTAGGTGATTCCAGTTTTAACCTTATTCTAGACGAAGGTAAAACTTAAATTTTTTTTTTTACATTGATATAATGATTTTTTTTTTATATTTAAAGGTACTGATGTTTCTGTGGAAAAGCTCTTAGGTGTAGTTGTACGGTACTACAGCTCGAAACAAGCCGAATTTATAACGACCTTTTTAGGCCTAATAGATTTAAATGGAGGAAAAGCAGACGACATTTTAAATGGTTTGGAGCGACTTATGAATTTGTATAGTTTGGATTTTAAAAAACTTCGGGCTATTGCCACAGATAATGCTGCGGTAATGACCGGTGTAAACAACGACCTCTTTAAAAAAATTAAAGAAAAATATGATTTAAAAAATCTACTCTTAATAAGATGTGTTTGCCACTCATTACAACTGGCAGTTAGTGCGGCCGCTGAGAAGAATTTTCCACTGAATATAAACTTTTTGGTGAAAAAGACACACAATTGGTTTTCAAATTCGTCAGTCAGACAAAAATTGTACAACAAAATTTACAAATTAATAAACAATGATTCTGTTATGCCAAAAAAAATTCCCATGGTAGCTCTTACCAGATGGTTATCGACTGAACGAGCTATAAAAGCAATTTTGGAAATGCGGCTGGAATTAAAAACGCATTTTAATGTGGTAAGTGACAAGTTCTATGAAACGTCGTTTTTGAAGGATATGTACAACGACCCAAAAAATTTTGTTTATATAACATACTTAAGTACAATTTTAGCTGAAGTTCAAATGGTAAATCTGGCTTTTGAAGCTCAAAATGCAGACCACACCAAGCTTTTTAATGATTTATATCGACTACTACAAGTGTTAACTAATAGAATTATTATACCAACTGATGGATTTGATTATTTAGAAGGTGATATTGACTCTTTAATTAATGAATATTGTTATCTTGGCTATAGTTTTGAAAAATCCTGCTTTGATAACAATATTGAAGAAGTACAAAGGAAATAATAAAGCAAAATCTTATACAATTCAGCAGAGCTCTTATTTTCGAAATAAGAGCAAAAATGCCTTCTAATTATAGAATGTTAAAAAAAATATCATTAATTAGTGTCGAAAATATTTTTACAAACGACACCGAAGATGTCATTACATTTATAAAAGAATTTATAAATGATCAAAAGGAGATAGAAGAAAAAGAAAACTGTCTTAACAATTTGAAGTTTGTTGAATGGAAAAAACGAGATAGAACTGATTTATTTTGGATTGAAGTACATAACTTCAAAAATTCAGTGAATAAAAATCCATTTTTGAAGTTATCAACTTTTGCTATTAATATATTATCATTACCATATTCAAATGCAGAGGTGGAAAGATCTTTTAGCGTAATGAATTTTTTTAAAAGCAAAATAAGAAACAGAATGTGTCTAAATACAGTTAACTCACTAATTCATATAAAATATGGTCTAAAAATGAAAAAAATCATGTTGTTCGGATTACAAAATACCTACAAATGTTTGCGCAAAAATCAGTTCGAATGAAACATACAGAAAGTCGAAATTTTATATGAAAACGGTGTTATGGCCTGAAGATGAAAATGATAATATTTTATTCGAAAATGAACAATTTTAAATCGAATTTTGTATTTTACTTTACGTGTACAAAAATAGTATATTAATAAAAACCGATCTCAATGGTACAAATTAGCTGTAAGTTTTTTAATTAATAAAAAAGCTTATATATTAATTAACATTCTTAGCGCTTTTTAGCGCTTTCTGATTTATTAATATTTAGCGCATTTTGGCGCTTTTTATTACACTCCTGTGCGCATTTTGATTATAAATAGTTGGCAGCACTGTTTATGAGCATGTGTTAGTTGTACTACACTGATCGAAATCAATGGACGTAACACAACGCCGATATTATATGGGTTTGTGTAGATTTTGTATGAATGTTTATATGAACGCATAAAAGGGCAAATAGTTGAGTTCACGAAGAATATGGTGAAATTTTAAATATATTTTGTTGTTTTAAAACTTTAAATCTTACATTCTGAAAATGTAAAACAAAATGTGAAGAACATTTAATCTCTTTTATCCATAAGTTTGAAGTTTATTAAATCAAATAAGTAATAATAAGTAATTCATTTCTTTAAAAACAAAAAAAAAAAAAAAAACACAAAATAGCAAAACTTAAAAAGATAAGAAATTTCAAATGTTATTAAGTGGTATGTTACCAACAACTAAAAAAATTACCAGTAACTGGATATTTTTTAAAATTAAAAAAAAAAATGCATAAAGGACAGCTATAATGCGACGTATGTTATTTATAGAAAATGTTTAATATATAGTTTTCTCAACATATTTGGTTTCTTTTAAACAAATATTCTCTGTGTACCTATTAAAAAAAATATATATGAATTTCAAAAGGCAATGCGGCATAGACCTGCTTTTTTCAAAAGCTTTCATAAGATTGAATGAAATTGTTGTTTACTTTTACTCTTTGGTGAGTATTTTTGTTTTCGTTCGGCTGTATACATATAAGAAGCCGAGCACCAGTGTGTTTGGCACGGCCTTCACTGATCTACATGGATAAGTAAATAAGTTGGTTACGAATTTTTTTACATGGGAAAAAAAAGAAAATTTGGCGTGGCAGAAAATAATGATGCCATTTAAAATGATGAATGAATGAAGATGAGGGAGGTTTGGTTAATAATAAATAAGGATGCAATTTTTGTTGTAGGGGAGTCGAATTGGGTTTGTGAAAGAATAAAGAGGTTGAGGAAAAACCTTAAACTAAAATTAAAATGTAGAGTAAGAAAAAGTTAAGGGAAGTTTAAAATAAGTTTTCAAAATTTAAGAAATTTAAGATTTAAGTACAGTTTTAAGAAAAAATGATTTAAAATGTTTGATTATTCAAGTTTTGGTTGTTGAAGTGTTTAAGAAAGAGGTGGAAAAACCCTTACATCAAATTAAGAAAATATTAAGTACAGTCTATAAATTAAAAATTAGGAAAGTTCTGGTGTTTGATGATTGAAGTTTGAGGTTGACGGTTGAAATTTGATCGGATTTTATGGAAATGTAGAATAAAAGCATGTTAACTGTAAAGTAAAGTTAAAATTCTGAAAACTAAGATTTGTTTACTTTTGAGAAAAAAAAAAACGTGTTAAAACCTAAAAATAAAATGAAAAATGGAAAAACTAAGATATGTCAAATTTTGGAAACTAAGATTTAAAATTCTGCAAAACTAAGATTTTAAAATGCTGGAAAACTAATATTTGTAAAAATTATAATGAAAACGAGTTAAAACCTGTACCCATCAAAAAAGCAGCTTGACAGGTAAAACCCCGGCGACATGCGATAGCCGCTACATCGGCCCACAACAATTACATCAATGAGGCGGTAATGTTTACTTTATTATTAAAAAATTTTCTAGAAATATAAGGAAAATTTGTCTAAATATAAATTTAAACTAAAAAAATTTTTCCTACATTAATAAAATTTTCGAAATATAAATTTAAACTAAAAATTTTTCTGCATTAATAAAAGTTTCTAAATATAAATATAAACTAAAAATTTTCCTACAATAAAAAATTATCCTAGATATAAAAACTAAACTAAAAAATTTTCTAAATTATGAATGCTTCTATATTACAAAATTTTGCTAAAATAAAAATTATTTAAGTTACCTCCCCTAAAAATTACAAAGAAATTCCAAATTTTAAGAAAACTATATTCAATTAAATTGTTACTGACTACTTATTGCAAATTGCAAACAAATAAAAATTTATACACTACATTTAATGAAACATTAATTACAAAATTATAAAAACACCGTTAATTAAATTACTGTGAACTTAAAATTTTGCCCAAGGACACTTAAACTAAAAGTTTATAGAGCTAAATTTAAAGCTATTTTTTTGGATATTACAAATTTTTGTAATTTAACCGTTTTCCACAAATTTTGTATCCTTACCGTTAAAATAAACCGTTACGGAACTAAGGTTTTTTTTTGCCACAGATAATTTTGGCGTCGTTTTATTTACCGCTTGATGACCCATAACGGTTCCTTAAGAAAGTGTACATTTTAGCATTGATGTACAGTACCAACAAAAGTTTAAATGAAATTTCCAGAAAATTTTCAAACCATTTATATCTAATTAAAATCTGAAATCCAATTTAAATCTATATTGAACTGTCAATTCAGCAATATGCCTAAATTTTACCAACCCAATTAACATTTCAAAAACAAAAAAATAATTTTTTTAAAACGGTTCCACCTAATTTTAAATTAAATTTTTCTACACAGTTTGCATTAAAAAGTTTTCCATAAATGAAAATTAAAATTGTCAAGCTCATTTAAGTTAACATTTCCCAATTACACCTTAAAATGAAGGTTAAACAAGAATTTTTTTATAATCCCATGTAGAAAACACAAAACCAAACTAGTTTTTTATTACTGTAGCTTACCTCCAAGTACGATGGAATAACAGGAGGGCAATAGGGGCACTCCATCTAGTCCCAACCTAAGGGTAAGTGTGTCCATATATCCCTTATATGCCGTAGTTTTTGACAGTTTTTTTCTAATCTCTCTTGAAAATATCTGTAGTGCGGTATCCCTGGGTCTTAACAAGATCCCACCCATCCGGCGAGATAGGACCCATGTCAGCACGTGCGACGCGTTAAGGCTCAGAGAAACGGAAGTGGAATATTCCAACAAGCACCGCACCATTACAAGAGAGAGATAAAACATCTGGTTTGAAGCGAAAACAACGCAACAAGTTTGAAGTGTAAGCAAAACACGATAACAAACGTACGCCGAATCCCTTGCAACCATTGAGAGTTTGTAGTAGCTACAAAACAACATGGTTGTGAGAGATCGGCGTATAACAGGAGCAACCAACAAGGCAGTACTATCTTTTTTCGACAGCAGCTCAAGTGGTAAGAACTTTAAGAAGTTCAAAGGTGCATCGAGGAAACAGATATCGGATCTACACGAAGAAGGCTTAGAAATAAAACGCGGCAAGATAATTTATCCATTAACTCTTCTAGAGTGACGGAATTGGTTCTAACACCAATTCAATAGCATAGGGCTGAATTAAATTCGCCCATATATTTTGGTGGACTACATCGTACCTAGTCAGGAGCATAGGATCGCTAGACTGCGGCCTCCAATACCTGTGACGGCAGCAAACATCAATACCCGCGACACCAAAAACCCCCAGTACCCGCGGCAGCAGCACTATAAGTGTTAGAGTGAAAAAAATTTAATAAAAGTAAAAAACACCTTTTAAAAGTGAAGTGAAGTATTTCATTAGTGAATACAAATTTAAAGAAAGGACCCTGGTACAGCTGAGTCTATCCCAGCTTCAAACACGGAAAACCCGGAGGTTCCTTCAAAAATTACCTTTTTTTGCAAAAAGGTAACTTTCCTTAAAAAAACATATTCTCTTTTAAAAGTACATTGAGTTACAAAAGTACCATTTCCTAAAATAGTACATTTTCTAAAAAAAGAAGCTTTTCTTACAAAAGTATATTTAAAAAAAAAAAGAATATATTGTTGAACCACTATTTCAAAATAAGCAATTCTTCATATAGGTACGTACCATTTCTTAAAAAAATAAATATTCTCAAAAAATTAAATTTTCTTAATAAGTAGCTATTTATAAAAAAAGTCAATTTTCATTTAAAAGTACATTTTCTTGAAAAAAGTAAATATTCATAAAAAGTATCTTGTCTTAAAAACTACATTTTCTTAAAAAATAGGTTTTATTTAAAGAACCATTTCTTAAAAAAAGTACCTTTCCTTAAAACAGGCACATCTTTTTAATGTAAAATACCGTACATTTCTTAAAAAAGTACCTTCTCATAAAAAAGGGGCTTCTCTTTAAAACGTACCTTTCCTTAACAAGATATCTTTTCTAAAAACGGTACTTTTGTTGTTATAAAAGTACGTTTCCCTCAAAAAATTATATTTATTTCCCTTCAAAGCTGAATATAAATACTCAATTTATTATTTTTTTTTTTTTAATATTTTAAAACTTAAAATTTATTTATAAAAAAAAATAAATAAACAGACACACGAAAAAAATTGTACTCTATAATTTTATAATTTAAATGATAGAGATTTTAGAAATATCAGTAGTTCTTAATTGTAGTTGGATATGGCATAGAATACTCATGAAAAATAATTCAATAATGTACATTTTACCGCTGTACAATCGGGCAGTGATGTAAATAAGTAACAAGATAATTTATAGTCGTAAATAAATTCACATGTAGGAAATCTGCAAAACAAAAAATAGAAGATGGAGAAAATTGATTTTTATTAATTAATTTTAATGGGTTCGTTGTTTGTTTATTGTAAAAAGTTGAAATGATATTTACGTTATGGTAAAAAACCAGGTGCATTTGAAATGACATAATATACCATAGGGTTTTTTAAGTTGTTCCTTTTTATTGATAATGGTATTTTGTAAATTATACCCATCATAGCGGCGCCAACAATGATTTAAATCTCCTGAAATGGCAAAAAAATGCATGTGAGAACTTAATGAAGCTGTATTCAAATACGCTGACTTTGGCGGGTTTTTTTTTTACAAAATTGTTAGGCAAAGAAAATCAAGGCTCTATCAAACTAGTGACACTTGCATACGAACGCTCAATACAGGGTTACCGGACGAAAAGCTAAATGTCGTTAGCAATCAGGATTCACAATTACTGCTGGATTCGTATGTGTCTGGTCCGGTCCTCAAAAATAGAAGTTTAGCTGATCAAATGATAGAAAGATATGGATGCGTCATCCACTAGTTTAGTAACTACTTTTAATGAATCGCTTCCGTTTTTAGCAAGCCCAAAATATTGAAATCCAGAAAAATCATCACAGCACTACACAAACTGTTACCGATCCAAATGTTAAATAAGTTGAAGAGGGAGAGGTTCAAAATGATATTGAAATGGCGTCGAAAATCTACTGGAGACAAAGCAGTTGGAAAACTCCAAAAATTTTAGGTGTTCAATATGAACTTAAAAGTATGGAGAGGTGTGCTAAGTCTGAGCCTCAAAACTTTATCACTAGAATCTGCTAAACTAAAATCAAATTAACTGAAACCTGTGACTAATATCGCAAAATCTTTCGAACGATAATTTCAAGAGTTTATCACTAATCTTTGCTAGAGTGAAGGCAAATTAATTGATGAACGGAAGAGTTGACTAGATTCGAAGTATTGCTGGTATAAAAATCTGATGTGGTGGGATAGAAAAGAGAAGAGAATAGCGATTAATCTACCAAGTTAAAGTTTCAAGAAATTATCACTAAAATATGCTGAAGTAAAGGTAAATAAACTGAAACATGTTTAAATATCGTAAAAAGAAGAAACACTCGAAGTCTTGCTGGTTGGTTTCTTCGCCAATAATAATCCAAGTGCTCTCAAATTCCTGTATAAAAATTTCATGTAGAGGAAAAAATTTGAAAAGAAGAAGATAAATAGGATCGAGAAGTGAATGGCAATTCAAGTGACGAATCAAAATTTCTAGAGAATATCATTGGCATTCGGAATAAATCACAAAAGTCTTCATGAAATAAGGAAGATGAAAGATTTGTAATTGAGCTACAAACAGCTAATATAAGCTGGCTAAGAAACGATTTGGGAATAATATATATCCGCTTTTATTGTGGATACTAGATTGATCTTAAGCATATTATATATCATGGAAATACTAGTGCGAAGATGACTGTTGAGTATATCCAGAATGGATTGGAACTTTCACGAACACACCGAAACAGTAGGGGAATGGTGTGGTGAGAAAGTCATTAAGGTGGAAAAGCATAGGGTAAATTAATAAAAAAAAAAAACAACTGACAGGAATGCCAACATTTCTGCCGAGTTCTGCCTCCAGAATTCGTAAATGGCCAACTGGGTGACTCAATGATAACAAACCAATAGTAGGGTATATTGTAAAGCGTTCCAAAATATCCGGAATGGAAGAGGAACTTCATGAAGAGAAAGTAAATATAGAGGGTCATAGCGCTGTTGTTTTTTTATAATTTACGGACAGGAATGAAAACATGTCTACCGAATTTGACTTACAAGAGATCATCACTGATTAACTGAATGCCACATTGATATCAAACATATTTATGAAAGTCAACAAACTAGTAGCAAAATCTCTTGAAAAGACACCAAATCACATTGAAATTTGACAAAAAGGTGGTTGGAGAGGATCGTACTAACTTAGCTTTTTTTTAGAAGCGATGGACATTAATCGTGCCATGTCCTCCGCGTTTGGGCTAGAAGAGGCCATCACTTGCTAACTGGATGCCATATCAACCACATAACAGTTTTAGGATCTACCGAAAAGGATTTCAAAAAAACTGGAGTGGAAAAGGAATTCGACGCAGGAGAAATCTTTGGAGAGAGGGTCATAATGACCCTTTTTTTAGGAGCAACGAATAAGAATGTCAACAACATTGCCGAGTTTTATCTTCCATAAATCGGCGCTGGTCAACTGACTGCCACACTGATTACAGAGGTATTAAAAAGGTAGGAAAATCAATAATAGAATCTGTTCAAAAGGATTTCGAAAGATCTGAAATAATAGAGGAATTTGGTTAAGAGGAAGCAGTGGGAGAAGATCAATGCATATATTTTATATTTTAGCAGTAACGGATAGAAATCACAACATGTTTGCCCGGTTTGAGCTTTCAGAGATCGGCAATGATCAAGTGGATGCTACATTTATTGCAAATCAGTATTAATAGAATCTGTTAAATCCAAATGCTAACGGCAGTGATGAAGAGGAATAAATTGGTAGTGATGGTGGTTATGTAGAAGCAACAGAAAGGTAAAAATATAAACATAAAATTAAAATCTAATAAAAAACTTTTCAAAATTTAAATTGCAGGCGAACTGAAATCATCCGATTTTTCTATGAAGGAAACTGAAACCTCTTGTGAGTAAAATTAGTCTACCACAACGTCTGTAATTAGGAACACTACTGAAAACACTACCATCGATAATTTCCTTATACAGGAGCATATCAAATCCCACTAAAATTACTAAAAAGTTTCTAACGGAATTCCTTACAGCACACTACAAACTAAAGTACCACTTACGTAACATTAATCTGACTATAATAAATTAGGGAAAGGCGCCGCACTTTGTTGAAGCAAAAGCCAAATTTTTCAAAAAGTTATTTAAGGCCCTGAAGGTATACAACTTTCTCCTAAATCTTCTGTACTTACGTTTAATAATTTAATATTCAGGAAGCAAAAGGTTCCAAGGCAAATAAAGAAAATAAACTCGCTGGAGATAATTTATACTTCAATTACACTTTCGCCAATATAGAAGCTTCGTTTATATTTATCTTTGGCCTCAAAATCCCACAAGAATTTGAAGCTGATTATCACAATGTAACAACTTTTCTCAGAGGGATTATAGTTCCACATTATGAATTCACTAATTATTGCCATTGAACATATTTATCGGCCTTTAAATAGCCACCATCATTAATGAAGGTCTTTATAAAACGTTTACTTACTTTTTATGTGACCAGCACGTTCAGTATGATGATAATCACGACCTTCCAATGGATTACCATGACCATTTGTAGCAGCTACACCTTTAATGCCTAAACTACCACCACCTCTATCGCTACCGGTGCCAAATAACAGGAAGTACCACAATATCAGAGAACATACAATGAATATGTAGGTCAACACATTGGCCATATTGACATAGGAAAATAAAAGGAACAACAACAGCAACACTACTACAACTTGGCAGCTTGAAATTAATCCCAACGAATCTAAATTTTCTCAATATATTTTTTTTAAAATAAAAATTTGTTAATTTTCTTAGAGTATCATAAAATAATTATGGTAAATTTTAAATTTTGCACGTAACGTTGAAATGTTTAAGCACAACGATCGATGTCCCCGAACTGAATACATTATTCAATGTAGAGAGTTGTAGGGAAATAAAAAATAAATAACCAAACAAATGCTACAAAATGTTGATGATGTTGTTCTTAATGACGACGCTGATGATGCTGCTAAAGCTACTGATGATGCTGACGGTTTCTAAACTTGATGTTGTGGTGGTTTTGTTGAAAATATTTCAGAACAATGTATAATATAATTTTAGTTTAACACCTTCCTTTTTTGTTGGTGTTGTTTGTCTCTTAATCAGTGTTTAGTTGTTTTTCGCAGCTGTCATTTTCATCGTATGTGATTGTGTTGTTTTTGGATTCCTACTTAAATTCCATGCACAAACAATATCTGTGCGAATGTCAATTATTTGTTTGATTAAGTTTAATTATATAATCAAATATTTTGAGTTTTTTTTTTTATTATTGTTGTTGTGATCGTCGTTATTTTTATCATTATTTGGGTGAGGGTCACTGTTGTGTGACATGGACATGGAACCGGTTTTATATTCAAATAATCGAATAGTGAGCTTAGGAACTATGTATTGACAGAGTTGCCATATGTCATATGCTAGTTACACCTTTTGGTAAAAAAATTACTAACCAATAGTTTTAGGAATTATTAACATTTCCACACCAGAAGTGGGCGATTAATATGAAACTAGTTTCATTTCACTTCGACCCGGGTTTATTTAGAACTTGTAAATAATGGAGAAGTATGATATTTATACCCTATACCACTACGTGGTTTGGGTATAATGACTTTGTGCTGCTGTTTGTAACAACCAAAAATATTTGACCTACACCCATCTTTAATTATACCGATCGAATCAGAATCACCATCTGATTCGATTTAACGATGTCCGTCCGTCCGTCCGTCCGTCTGCGTGTCCATGTAAAGCTTGTAATCAAACTGCAGGTCGCAAATATGAATATTTTTTGACGAAATTTGGTATTTGATCTTTTATCGGCCATGGGATGAACGCTATTAAAATTGGTGAGAATCGGTCCATGCCCCCATACAAATGACCCCTATGAAATCAACATATATTGCCATAAGATCCAAATTATCACACAAATCTTAGTCAAATTGGGTTTGTATATATATATTACATCCATTAATTAGTAGTCCAAAAATGATCCCTATTGGACAACTCTTAGTCATAGGCCCCATATAGAGCTACTTCCCGATCTTCACTTAAATCTATCAAAAAACAAAAATATTGCACTGATTCTTCTCAAATTTTGTTTTTATATATTTTTGCAAAATACAAGAGACTTTACCAAACATGGTCAGGATCGGGCCATTTTTGGGCCTAGTCCCCATATAGATAAAGCATCCGATATCAACTTTTTCATATCTGCAGCTGAAAAAATTAATAAAAATCGCACTCAAATTTGGTTTATGTTTATTTTCTATATCCAGTTAGTTGGGCCTAAGAGATAGGGTCTCTAAACGCATGGTATAGGGTATCGTATAGTCGGTCTAGACCGACTAAAATTTTCTTACTTGTTTAAATTTATTTTGTATGGAAATTGCCACTTCTACTTTTGGTTCGACAACTTACAGAAATAACTAATCACATTACTTGATGCGTTGCTATTGTAATGGTCCAGGTTAAAATATTTTTTTATCCCTCTTGTTTTTGTCACCCCCAGTCACTTTGATAAATTATGAGTCACGTATCATGACACTCTATATATTTAAGTTTGAATGGGAGGTGCCATTTTTCTTTGAATTCTTAGATTATTAACTTACGAAGTAGTACAAAGAATCTCGCAACTAAAGTACTCTAGATATTAAATATTAATTTTGTTTGGGATGTTCCACAACCTATAATCAGATCCCACCAATCCTGGGCATTACTTTTTAATCCATAATTTAAGCAACTCTGCACAATTTCAAGATACTCGGTGTAATGGCACTATAAATATATGATGATATATATTCACTTTGTATATAAGGTGCCACGCTCTCTAATCCAATTCCGCAAATTTTCTACCCTTCAACTTGAATCCATAATTATTACCTCATACAAAGTGTAACGTCCCTCACTATCTTAGTATTGTAGATATTTGATGGTAAATCTTTTCTTTGTAAAGAGATGTCACGCCCACTAATTTGATACCAAAAATTTTCGTCCGACTAATTGAATCCACAACATATGGTCTCGTATAAAGATTCAAGGTCCTCAATAAATTAGTATGCGAGATATTTCTTAACAAATTTTTAATTTTCGTGGCTGGGGTTACCCTCACCGATATGATCCAGCCCATAATTTCTTCAGCTACCCGGATTAATAACTTTTGGAGTAGCAGGATATCACCATCATATTAATCCAGATATGTGATGATTAATTTTTATTTTGTAGAGGAGTGCCACGCCCTCTTGTCCGATTCCATCCATTTTTAGCTCAACTACTTAGATTTATAATCAAGGGTGTTCTTGGTATTCTAGATATGTTATGTAACTACATTCTTCCGATGGGAAGTACCACGCCCACCGATTCGTTCTTACACATTGTTGGCCTTACTTTCATAGTACTGTAGATATTTGACTTAGTTGACTATGACTTTGACTTTTGCTGCACAACGAATCAAATTGGTGGAAGTGAGTACAGACTTCGTCATCTAATCTTGACTTTGACCAGACTTCATATTCCTATTATTACTATTTAGTAGTTCTCTAGATATTTGATGAAAAATATTTTCTTATCTATCTTCTTCTCTATCTATCTTGTTCTTATGATTACGGAGAGGATTCGTTACAAATAAACGTTCCAACTATTTTATGTATAAAGATTTACTCCTCCACTCCAATGCAACAAAAGGCCAATAATCTGTTAGACTTACGATGAATAAATGATTGGTTTAATGATTCGTAGACTGCCAGTCAAATCACCAGTCTGGCTGTATGTACAAGTCTGTAGCTAACTTATCTTGTGTATGAACATTCCTCGAGATCCCAAGTTTTCAATTAGCCATTCGGACAGCCCATAGACCGTTACCTGTTGTGCCTTACTCTTCAGGGGAGGTGGTCGCCAGGAAGCACCGCGAGGAGGTCACAGCCAAGGTAATGGAATCAGCTTTACTAAGGGTAATGGAAATACTTTTCTTATGCTGTGTTACTTACATTTTACTCCCCAAGTTCCATTTTGTTTTATATGGAATACAACAGAATTGCCACAAATGGGCCAGATTACTCCTTAATCATTTCCAAATTTAATTAAACAATCTAAATTTTATAGGCTCTGGGACCAGACTAAACTTTTCCCAAGGCCCTGAGCAAGCTTTTTTCGAATAAAAAACGACAGTATCTTTATCGGGTTGGAATTCATTCATTTGCACAAAACTCATTGAGGTATCGGAAGGTATCGCCTGCAATACCCTTCTTGGTTTTGTTTTAGATATCTTATTTGTTCTTGGTCAAATCATCTGTTGAAATTACTTAATTTGACATTTCGTTTTAATATTTCCCTATAAAAAATTAATAAAAACCAGTAAGAAAGTTATAGTTCGTCTAGACCGACTATGCGATACCCTATACCATGCGTTTAGAGAATGGGTTTCAGGTCCAACTAATTGGATATAGTACATATGCATAAACCAAATTATAGTAGAATTTTTTTTTTTTTTTTGCTGCAGATTGAAAAAGTTCATATCGGAAATCGGAATCTACATTTACATGGGGGCTAGGTCAAAAAATGGACCGATCCTTACCACATTTGGTAAAGTCGATTTGTTTTGCAAAATCATAAACAAACCAAATATGAGAAAATCTGTGCAGTAATTTTGTTTTTTTTTTATATTTCAATTAAGATCAGAAAGCAGCTTAATATGGGGGCTATGGCTAAGAATTGTCCTACAGGGTTTATTTTGGACTAGTCATTAAAAAGTGTAATAAATACAAACAAACCGAATTTGACCAAGACCTTATGATAATTTGGATTTTATGGCAATTTAAGTCGATCTCGTTGGGGTCATTTGTATGGGGACTGGGTCTTGCTATGCACCAATTGCAATGGCATGCATGCTATGGCTGATAAAAGCTTATACACCGAATATCATAGAAATATATTTATATGTGCGACCTGTAGTTTGATAACAAGGTTTACATGGACACACAGATGGACGGACGGACAGACGGACATCGCTAAATCGACTCAGAAATTGATTCTGAGCCGATCGGTATAATAATAGATGGGTGTAGGTCAAATGTTTTTGGCAGTTATAAACATCAGCTCATTACACCCTGGCCACATAATGTAATAGGGTATAAAAACATCCCGAGACCAATAACTTAATAGGAATATTTGAACTGTAACTAAATTATTAACTTGAGTGTCACAAAATACCAGAATTATTAATTTAAGTGCCCCAAATTCCTTCACAAAAATAAGGATAATCGTATAACCAGAAGGCCTGCCTCATCGGTCCCTTACTTTGGAAATGAGGGGAAAATTAATTTATATTAAATTTGACAAAAAGTTTGATAACAAGAATTACGTTTTAATTAAAGTGGCTAATAAATCGTAATTTCAATAGATTATCTATCTAGTAAAACTATAAAATGTATAATTGGTTGAAAACCAGCCAAGTTATTACAAATTCCTCAGACAACTTTTGTACCGCACACCACTTGTTTAAGAATTGCGAGCTCAAATCTTGAAATTTATTGAAATAATTTATTACAACAGCAATTTTTTAATTTTTTTTTAATTACAAAATAATCCGATGTCAAGTATTTTTTAGCCTGTTTATTATTGACCCATTCTAAATTAATTCCAAGGTCCCCATTTTTTAACTTTTCAAATCTTTAAGATCATAACACAAATTTTAGGAGATTTTTTTTTATTATAATAAAACATCGTTCTAATAAATATTTGCAAAAAGGCTTTGATAAAAATGTGTTAATATTTTATTATTTCTAAAAAAATATATTTATGTTTTGCTTTAAAATTATGAAACTAACCCTTTGGTATACTCTTGAGGTCAATAAGACTACATTATGAAAACCTTTATTAATACATTCAGTTCACTTTAATTCATTTGTAGAATTTTTTTAAAATTTTTAAATTTTACTATAATCCTTTTCAAAGTTATGTAGCTACAATAAAATGGTAATCAGCATTTTAAGCTGAAATACATTTTTTGGTATTACAATTTAATATGTCAACACACCTTGGTGATTTACATGTTTGCCCAGTTATTGACACAATAAAAAAATTCCACAAAAAAACTGACACTGAAACAAACAAAGAAAAAACTAAAAATGAAAACAATACCATTACACACTTTTGCTTTTCAACACATGCAAAACCGCTCCCCCTTTTTTATTGCATTTTATATTTGAATCATTATTTTCATTTCTTTTTTTGTGATCACTTCTCTAAGTGTTGAATTGTTGAATTCAAAAAAAAAAAAAAAAAAAAAAACATGCAATTTATATCAAGTGACATTGATCATTGAAGGCCATTTAAGTTTAAAATTATTTCACATTATTTCTTTTATTATTTCTGTTTATGCTATTATTTCTGTTTATGCTTTTCGTTCTGATTCATGTACTGTACTAAAAAAAGAGAGAACAAAACGAAAATTTGTATTCAAATCAGGTCATTAGCTTGAATGAAAAAAAAAAGAATTGAATTAACTTCACAAGCTTATGAGCTAAACAAAAATAAAAAAACACACTCATGACCCCTTAACTCGACAACATGAAATTGCACCTTAATGCAATTTTATGCTCCATTTTATATGTTTTTGATTTTTTGTTGTTGATGTTAATGCTGCAGTGAATTCTACTCAATCTTTATTGTCAATTAAATAAAAAATTAAAATTAATCCATTTTTGTAATTTAGTATTTTTCAAATTTATTTATTTAATATTTCTTTACATAAAGCTACTCTTTTGGTAATGTATATGGCTCAATAATATAATTTTTGTTATTTGGGATCGTTGAAAAAGGTAAAGGTTTCATTACAGTGAATTTCATAGCAATCTGGTAATGTTGTAAAATGACGTGACATTCTTAAATCAAAAATGAATTCACAATATGGAAAT
Source organism: Cordilura impudica (assembly GCA_963682025.1). NCBI lineage: Eukaryota > Metazoa > Arthropoda > Insecta > Diptera > Scathophagidae > Cordilura > Cordilura impudica. Next base: position 57,963 of record CAVMKG010000582.1, read on the forward strand.
CTAAAAATAAAAGAAGGATTAAGGGATTAACGTAAAAATTCGGATTAAAATTTTTAAAAGTTCGAAATAAATATGTAAACTTTATTTAATAATCGAATTTTCATAGAATATTTTTTCATTGATAAATAATTCCTAGCACGTGCGGTGGAAATAAAATTTTGAAATTGCCACATTTCTTTGTTGTACAATTTTCAAAAAAAAAGAAACTAAGAACGTTTGATAAAACTTTTTTTTACAAAAATACTTGTTTATTATAGTTACTATTTTTATAGTTACTATTTTTTTTTTATTATAGTTACTATTTTTTTGAAGAAACATGGTTGAGACGTTAAAATATAAAATATAAAATACAAAATATAAAATATAAAATATAAAATATAAAATATAAAATATAAAATATAAAATATAAAATATAAAATATAAAATATAAAATATAAAATTTAAAATATAAAATATAAAATATAAAATTAAAATATAAAATATAAAATATAAAATATAAAATATAAAATATAAAATATAAAATATAAAATATAAAATATAAAATATAAAATATAAAATATAAAATATAAAATATAAAATATAAAATATAAAATATAAAATATAAAATATAAAATATAAAATATAAAATATAAAATATAAAATATAAAATATAAAATATAAAATATAAAATATAAAATATAAAATATAAAATATAAAATATAAAATATAAAATATAAAATATAAAATAAAAAATATAAATATAAAATATAAAATATAAAATATAAAATATAAAATATAAAATATAAAATATAAAATATAAAATATAAAATATAAAATATAAAATATAAAATATAAAATATAAAATATAAAATATAAAATATAAAATATAAAATATAAAATATAAAATATAAAATATAAAATATAAAATATAAAATATAAAATATAAAATATAAAATATAAAATATAAAATATAAAATATAAAATATAAAATATAAAATATAAAATATAAAATATAAAATATAAAATATAAAATATAAAATATAAAATATAAAATATAAAATATAAAATATAAAATATAAAATATAAAATATAAAATATAAAATATAAAATAAAATATAAAATATAAAATATAAATATAAAATATAAAATATAAAATATAAAATATAAAATATAAAATATAAAATATAAAATATAAAATATAAAATATAAAATATAAAATATAAAATATAAAATATAAAATATAAAATAAAATATAAAATATAAAATATAAAATATAAAATATAAAATATAAAATATAAAATATAAAATATAAAATATAAAATATAAAATATAAAATATAAAATATAAATATAAAATATAAAATATAAAATATAAATATAAATATAAAATATAAAATATAAAATATAAAATATAAAATATAAAATATAAAATATAAAATATAAAATATAAAATATAAAATATAAAATATAAAATATAAAATATAAAATATAAAATATAAAATATAAAATATAAAATAAAAATATAAAATATAAAATATAAAATATAAAATATAAAATATAAAATATAAAATAAATATAAAATATAAAATATAAAATATAAAATATAAAATATAAAATATAAAATATAAAATATAAAATATAAAATATAAAATATAAAATATAAAATATAAAATATAAAATATAAAATATAAAATATAAAATATAAAATATAAAATATAAAATATAAAATATAAAATAAAAATATAAAATATAAAATATAAAATATAAAATATAAAATATAAAATAAAATATAAAATATAAAATATAAAATATAAAATATAAAATATAAAATATAAAATATAAAATATAAAATATAAAATATAAAATATAAAATATAAAATATAAAATATAAAATATAAAATATAAAATATAAAATATAAAATATAAAATATAAAATATAAATATAAAATATAAAATATAAAATATAAAATATAAAATATAAAATATAAAATATAAAATATAAAATATAAAATATAAAATATAAAATATAAAATATAAAATATAAAATATAAAATATAAAATATAAAATATAAAATATAAAATATAAAATATAAATATAAAATATAAAATATAAAATATAAAATATAAATATAAAATATAAAATATAAAATATAAATATAAAATATAAAATATAAAATATAAAATATAAAATATAAAATATAAAATATAAAATATAAAATATAAATATAAAATATAAAATATAAAATATAAAAATATAAATATAAAATATAAAATATAAAATATAAAATATAAAATATAAAATATAAAATATAAAATATAAAATATAAAATATAAAATATAAAATATAAAATATAAAATATAAAATATAAAATAAAAATATAAAATATAAAATATAAAATATAAAATATAAAATATAAAATATAAAATATAAAATATAAAATATAAAATATAAAATATAAAATATAAAATATAAAATATAAAATATAAAATATAAAAATATAAAATATAAAATATAAAATATAAAATATAAAATATAAAATATAAAATATAAAATATAAAATATAAAATATAAAATATAAAATATAAAATATAAAATATAAAATATAAAATAAAAATATAAAATATAAAATATAAAATATAAAATATAAAATATAAAATATAAAATATAAAATATAAAATATAAAATATAAAATATAAAATATAAAATATAAAATATAAAATATAAAATAAAATATAAAATATAAAATATAAAATATAAAATATAAAATATAAAATATAAAATATAAAATATAAAATATAAAATATAAAATATAAAATATAAAATATAAAATATAAAATATAAAATATAAAATATAAAATATAAAATTATAAAATATAAAATATAAAATATAAAATATAAAATATAAAATATAAAATATAAAATATAAAATATAAAATATAAAATATAAAATATAAAATATAAAATATAAAATATAAAATATAAAATATAAAATATAAAATATAAAATATAAAATATAAAATATAAAATATAAAATATAAAATATAAAATATAAAATATAAAATATAAAATATAAAATATAAAATATAAAATATAAAATATAAAATATAAAATATAAAATATAAAATATAAAATATAAAATATAAAATATAAAAATAAAAAATAAAATATAAAATATAAAATATAAAATATAAAAATATAAAATATAAAATATAAAATATAAAATATAAAATATAAAATATAAAATATAAAATATAAAATAAAATATAAAATATAAAATATAAAATATAAAATATAAAATATAAATATAAAATATAAAATATAAAATATAAAATATAAAATATAAAATATAAAATATAAAATATAAAATATAAAATATAAAATATAAAATATAAAATATAAAATATAAAATATAAAATATAAAATATAAAATATAAAATATAAAATATAAAATATAAAATATAAAATATAAATATAAATATAAAATATAAAATATAAAATATAAATATAAAAATATAAAATATAAAATATAAAATATAAAATATAAAATATAAAATATAAAATATAAAATATAAAATATAAAATATAAAATATAAAATATAAAATATAAAATATAAATATAAAATATAAAATATAAAATATAAAATATAAATATAAAATATAAAATATAAAATAAATATAAAATATAAAATATAAAATATAAAATATAAAATATAAAATATAAAATATAAATATAAAATATAAAATATAAAATATAAAATATAAAATATAAAATATAAAATATAAAATATAAAATATAAAATATAAAATATAAAATATAAAATATAAAATATAAAATATAAAATATAAAATATAAAATATAAATATAAAATATAAAATATAAATATATAAATATAAAATATAAAATATAAAATATAAAATATAAAATATAAAATATAAAATATAAAATATAAAATATAAAATATAAAATATAAAATATAAAATATAAAATATAAAATATAAAATATAAAATATAAAATATAAAATATAAAATATAAAATATAAAATATAAAATATAAAATATAAAATATAAAATATAAAATATAAAATATAAAATATAAAATATAAAATATAAAATATAAAATATAAAATATAAAATATAAAATATAAAATATAAAATATAAAATATAAAATATAAAATATAAAATATAAAATATAAAATATAAAATATAAAATATAAAATATAAAATATAAAATATAAAATATAAAATATAAAATATAAAATATAAAATATAAAATATAAAATATAAAATATAAAATATAAAATATAAAATATAAAATATAAAATATAAAATATAAAATATAAAATATAAAATATAAAATATAAAAATATAAAATATAAAATATAAAATATAAAATATAAAATATAAAATATAAAATATAAAATATAAAATATAAAATATAAAATATAAAATATAAAATATAAAATATAAAATATAAAATATAAAATATAAAATATAAAATATAAAATATAAAATATAAAATATAAAATATAAAATATAAAATATAAAATATAAAATATAAAATATAAAATATAAAATATAAAATATAAATATAAAATATAAAATATAAAATATAAAATATAAAATATAAAATATAAAATATAAAATATAAAATATAAATATAAAATATAAAATATAAAATATAAAATATAAAATATAAAATATAAAATATAAAATATAAAATATAAAATATAAAATATAAAATATAAAATATAAAATATAAAATATAAAATATAAAATATAAAATATAAAATATAAAATATAAAATATAAAATATAAAATATAAAATATAAAATATAAAATATAAAATATAAAATATAAAATATAAAATATAAAATATAAAATATAAAATATAAAATATAAAATATAAAATATAAATATAAAATATAAAATATAAAATATAAAATATAAAATATAAAATATAAAATATAAAATATAAAATATAAAATATAAATATAAAATATAAAATATAAAAATAAAATATAAAATATAAAATATAAAATATAAAATATAAAATATAAAATATAAAATATAAAATATAAAATATAAAATATAAAATATAAAATATAAAATATAAAATATAAAATATAAAATATAAAATATAAAATATAAAATATAAAATATAAAATATAAAATATAAAATATAAAATATAAAATATAAAATATAAAAAATAAAATATAAAATATAAAATATAAAATATAAAATATAAAATATAAAATATAAAATATAAAATATAAAATATAAAATATAAAATATAAAATATAAAATATAAAATATAAAATATAAAATATAAAATATAAAATATAAAATATAAAATATAAAATATAAAATATAAAATATAAAATATAAAATATAAAATATAAAATATAAAATATAAAATATAAAATATAAAATATAAAATATAAAATATAAAATATAAAATATAAAATATAAAATATAAAATATAAAATATAAAATATAAAATATAAAATATAAAATATAAAATATAAAATATAAAATATAAAATATAAAATATAAAATATAAAATATAAAATATAAAATATAAAATATAAAATATAAAATATAAAATATAAAATATAAAATATAAAATATAAAATATAAAATATAAAATATAAAATATAAAATATAAAATATAAAATATAAAATATAAAATATAAAATATAAAAATATAAAATATAAAATATAAAATATAAAATATAAAATATAAAATATAAAATATAAAATATAAAATATAAAATATAAAATATAAAATATAAAATATAAAATATAAAATATAAAATATAAATATAAATATAAAATATAAAATATAAAATATAAAATATAAAATATAAAATATAAAATATAAAATATAAAATATAAAATATAAAATATAAAATATAAAATATAAAATATAAAATATAAAATATAAAATATAAAAATAAAATATAAAATATAAAATATAAAATATAAAAATATAAAATATAAAATATAAAATATAAAATATAAAATATAAAATATAAAATATAAAATATAAAATATAAAATAAAATATAAAATATAAAATATAAAATATAAAATATAAAATATAAAATATAAAATATAAAATATAAAATATAAAATATAAAATATAAAATATAAAATATAAAATATAAAATATAAAATATAAAATATAAAATATAAAATATAAAATATAAAATATAAAATATAAAATATAAAATATAAAATATAAAATATAAAATATAAAATATAAAATATAAATATAAAATATAAAATATAAAATATAAAATATAAAATATAAAATATAAAATATAAAATATAAAAATATAAAATATAAAATATAAAATATAAAATATAAAATATAAAATATAAAATATAAAAATATAAAATATAAAATATAAAATATAAAATATAAAATATAAAATATAAAATATAAAATATAAAATATAAAATATAAAATATAAAATATAAAATATAAAATATAAAATATAAAATATAAAATATAAAATATAAAATATAAAATATAAAATATAAAATATAAAATATAAAATATAAAATATAAAATATAAAATATAAAATATAAAATATAAAATATAAAATATAAAATATAAATATAAAATAAAAAATATAAAATATAAATATAAAATATAAAATATAAAATATAAAATATAAAATATAAAATATAAAATATAAAATATAAAATATAAAATATAAAATATAAAATATAAAATATAAAATATAAAATATAAAATATAAAATATAAAATATAAAATATAAAATATAAATATAAAATATAAAATATAAAATATAAAATATAAAATATAAAATATAAAATATAAAATATAAAAATAAAATATAAAATATAAAATATAAAATATAAAATATAAAATATAAAATATAAAATATAAAATATAAAATATAAAATATAAAATATAAAATATAAAATATAAAATATAAAATATAAAATATAAAATATAAAATATAAAATATAAAATATAAAATATAAAATATAAAATATAAAATATAAAATATAAAATATAAATATAAAATATAAAATATAAAATATAAAATATAAAATATAAAATATAAAATATAAAATATAAAATATAAAATATAAAATATAAAATATAAAATATAAAATATAAAAAATAAAATATAAAATATAAAATATAAAATATAAAATATAAAATATAAAATATAAAATATAAAATATAAAATATAAAATATAAAATATAAAATATAAAATATAAATATAAAATATAAAATATAAAATATAAAATATAAAATATAAAATATAAAAATAAAATATAAAATATAAAATATAAAATATAAAATATAAAATATAAAATATAAAATATAAAATATAAAATATAAAATATAAATATAAAATATAAAATATAAAATATAAAATATAAAATATAAAATAATAAATATAAAATATAAATATAAAATATAAAATATAAAATATAAAATATAAAATATAAAATATAAAATATAAAATATAAAATATAAAATATAAAATATAAAATATAAAATATAAAATATAAAATATAAAATATAAAATATAAAAATAAAATATAAAATATAAAATATAAAATATAAAATATAAATATAAAATATAAAATATAAAAATATAAAATATAAAATATAAAATATAAAATATAAAATATAAAATATAAAATATAAAATATAAAATATAAAATATAAAATATAAAATATAAAATATAAAATATAAAATATAAAATATAAAATATAAAATATAAAATATAAATATAAAATATAAAATATAAAATATAAAATATAAAATATAAAATATAAAATATAAAATATAAAATATAAAATATAAAATATAAAATATAAAATATAAAATATAAAATATAAAATATAAAATATAAAATATAAAATATAAAATATAAAATATAAAATATAAAATATAAAATATAAAATATAAAATATAAAATATAAAATATAAAATATAAAATATAAAATATAAATATAAAATATAAAAATAAATATAAAATATAAAATATAAAATATAAAATATAAAATATAAATATAAAATATAAAATATAAAATATAAAATATAAAATATAAAATATTAAAATATAAAATATAAAATATAAAATATAAAATATAAAATATTAAATATAAAATATAAAATATAAAATATAAAATATAAAATATAAAATATAAAATATAAAATATAAATAAAAATAAAATATAAAATATAAAATATAAAATATAAAATATAAAATATAAAAATATAAAATATAAAATATAAAATATAAAATATAAAATATAAAATATAAAATATAAAATATAAAATATAAAATATAAAATATAAAATATAAAATATAAAATATAAAATATAAAATATAAATAAAATATAAAATATAAAATATAAATATAAAATATAAAATATAAAATATAAATATAAAATATAAAATATAAAAATATAAAATATAAAATATAAAATATAAAATATAAAAATATAAAATATAAAATATAAAATATAAAATAAAAATAAAAAATATAAAATATAAAATATAAAATATAAAATATAAAATATAAAATATAAAATATAAATATAAAATATAAAATATAAAATATAAAATATAAAATATAAAATATAAAATATAAAATATAAAATATAAAATATAAATATAAAATATAAAATATAAAATATAAAATATAAAATATAAAATATAAAATATAAAATATAAAATATAAAATATAAAATATAAAAATAAATATAAAATATAAAATATAAAATATAAAATATAAAATATAAAATATAAAATATAAAATATAAAATATAAAATATAAAATATAAAATATAAAATATAAAATATAAAATATAAAATATAAAATATAAATATAAAATATAAAATATAAAATATAAAATATAAAATATAAAATATAAAATATAAAATATAAAATATAAAATATAAAATATAAAATATAAATATAAAATATAAAATATAAAATATAAAATATAAAATATAAATATAAAATATAAAATATAAAATATAAAATATAAAATATAAAATATAAAATATAAAATATAAAATATAAAAAAAATATAAAATATAAAATATAAAATATAAAATATAAAATATAAAATATAAATATAAAATATAAATATAAAATATAAAATATAAAATATAAAATATAAAATATAAAATATAAAATATAAAATATAAAATATAAAATATAAAATATAAAATATAAAATATAAAATATAAAATATAAAATATAAAATATAAAATATAAAATATAAAATATAAATATAAAATATAAAATATAAAATATAAAATATAAAATATAAAATATAAAATATAAAATATAAAATATAAAATATAAAATATAAAATATAAAATATAAAATATAAAATAATATAAAATATAAAATATAAAATATAAAATATAAAATATAAAATATAAAATATAAAATATAAAATATAAAATATAAAATATAAAATATAAAATATAAAATATAAAATATAAAATATAAAATATAAAATATAAAATATAAATATAAAATATAAAATATAAAATATAAAATATAAATATAAAATATAAAATATAAAATATAAAATATAAAATATAAAATATAAAATATAAAATATAAAATATAAAATATAAAATATAAAATATAAAATATAAAATATAAAATATAAAATATAAAATATAAAATATAAAATATAAAATATAAAATATAAAATATAAAATATAAAATATAAAATATAAAATATAAAATATAAAATATAAAATATAAAATATAAAATATAAAATATAAAATATAAAATATAAAATATAAAAATAAAATATAAAATATAAAATATAAAATATAAAATATAAAATATAAAATATAAATATAAAATATAAAATATAAAATATAAAATATAAAAATATAAAATATAAAATATAAAATATAAAATATAAAATATAAAATATAAAATATAAAATATAAAATATAAAATATAAAATATAAAATATAAAATATAAAATATAAATATAAAATATAAAATATAAAATATAAAATAAATAAAAATATAAATATAAATATAAAATATAAAATATAAAATATAAAATATAAATATAAAATATAAAATATAAAATATAAAAATATAAAATATAAAATATAAAATATAAAATATAAAAATATAAAATATAAAATATAAAATATAAAATATTAAAATATAAAATATAAAATATAAAATATAAAATATAAAATATAAAATATAAAATATAAAATATAAAATATAAAATATAAAATATAAAATATAAAATATAAAATATAAAATATAAAATATAAATATAAAATATAAAATATAAAATATAAAATATAAAATATAAAATATAAAATATAAAATATAAAATATAAAATATAAAATATAAAAATATAAAAATAAAATATAAATATAAAATATAAAATAAAATATATAAAATAATAAAAATATAAAATAAAAATATAAATATAAAATATAAAATAAAATATAAAATATAAATATAAAAATATAAAATATAAAATAAAATATAAAATAATATAAAAATATAAAATATAAAATATAAAATATAAAATATAAAATATAAAATATAAAATATAAAATATAAAATATAAAATATAAAATATAAAATATAAAATATAAAATATAAAATATAAAATATAAAATATAAAATATAAAATATAAAATATAAAATATAAAATATAAAATATAAAATATAAAATATAAAATATAAAATATAAAATATAAAATATAAAATATAAAATATAAAATATAAAATATAAAATATAAAATATAAAATATAAAATATAAAATATAAAATATAAAATATAAAATATAAAATATAAAATATAAAATATAAAATATAAAATATAAAATATAAAATATAAAATATAAAATATAAATATTAAATATAAAATATAAAATATAAAATATAAAAAAAATATAAAATATAAAATATAAAATATAAAAATATAAAATATAAAATATAAAATATAAAATATAAAATATAAAATATAAAATATAAAATATAAAATATAAAATATAAAATATAAAATATAAAATATAAAATATAAAATATAAAATATAAAATATAAAATATAAAATATAAAATATAAAATATAAAATATAAAATATAAAATATAAAATATAAAATATAAAATATAAAATATAAAATATAAAATATAAAATATAAAATATAAAATATAAAATATAAAATATAAAATATAAAATATAAAATATAAAATATAAAATATAAAATATAAAATATAAAATATAAAATATAAAATATAAAATATAAAATATAAAATATAAAATATAAAATATAAAATATAAAATATAAAATATAAAATATAAAAAATAAAATATAAAATATAAAATATAAAATATAAAATATAAAATATAAAATATAAAATATAAAATATAAAATATAAAATATAAAATATAAAATATAAAATATAAAATATAAATATAAAATATAAAATATAAAATATAAAATATAAATATAAAATATAAAATATAAAATATAAAATATAAAATATAAAATATAAAATATAAAATATAAAATATAAATATAAAATATAAAATATAAAATATAAAATATAAAATATAAAATATAAAATATAAAATATAAAATATAAAATATAAAATATAAAATATAAAATATAAAATATAAAATATAAAATATAAAATATAAAATATAAAATATAAAATATAAAATATAAAATATAAAATATAAATATAAAATATAAAATATAAAATATAAAATATAAAATATAAAATATAAAATATAAAATATAAAATATAAAATATAAAATATAAAATATAAAATATAAAATATAAAATATAAAATATAAAATATAAAATATAAAATATAAAATATAAAATATAAAATATAAAATTATATAAAATATAAAATATAAAAATATAAAATATAAAATATAAAATATAAAATATAAAATATAAAATATAAAATATAAAATATAAAATATAAAATATAAAATATAAAAAAATATAAAATATAAAATATAAAATATAAAATATAAAATATAAAATATAAAATATAAAATATAAAATATAAAATATAAATATAAAAATATAAAATATAAAATATAAAATATAAAATATAAAATATAAAAATATAAAATATAAAATATAAAATATAAAATATAAAATATAAAATATAAAATATAAAATATAAAATATAAAATATAAAATATAAAATATAAAATATAAAATATAAAATATAAAATATAAAATATAAAATATAAAATATAAAATATAAAATATAAAAATATAAAATATAAAATATAAATATAAAATATAAAATATAAAATATAAAATATAAAATATAAAATATAAAATATAAAATATAAAATATAAAAT